>PVIC010017943.1:0-32175 GCA_004025085.1 Thryonomys swinderianus
GAAGCGAGACCCTGTCTCCAAAAAGCAAAAAAAAAAAAAAAAAAACATCATTTCTATCCATAAAAAATTTAGATAACTTCAATCAGGATCTTGTTTTAATTTCTGACACATTCAAGGTGAACTACAACAGAAAAATTGTTGTAAGTGTAATTCTCTGGTAGCTCCTGAAGCAACATTAGTTGTAGAAAATAAAATCCAAGGTATTTCATTTGCTCTGGTAGCATTTATACTCTCAAGGAACTGTTGAAAACAGTACCAGTTACGTAGAGAAAGATATGTGGAGGAAAATTTGCATGTAGAGAACCGTGCAAGTAAAAAGCCTTAAACAGATTGCTATGTTCAAAGTACAAAAAAAGGACAGCTTGACCAGAGTGCAGTGAGCAAAGAAGTGTAGTTGCTTAAGAGATGCAAGTGTCAGGTGTAGCTCATAAGAAGCTTTCATTGTATTCTCAAGTCATAAGAATCAGCTAGAAAGACTCAGTCTGGTTATATAATGGGGTCTTGTTTTATAATCTTTAAAATATTATTTTGGGAATAAAGCATTTAGAATTTTATTTTACTTTTTTATACCGGGGATCAAACTTGGGACCTTGTGCTTGCAAGGCAGGTGCAAGAATCACTGAGCTAAATCCCCAGCCCATCATTTAGAATTTTTAAAAAATGGAAAGGATAGGGGATCAAAGGAAATGTATTAGTTTAGCCTAGGACCCTAAAAGTAAAAATGGCAGGAAGTGAATAGATTTGGATATATTTTGGAATAGAAATAAAAGAAAATATTGATGACCTAGCGCACTTTCTCTCTCTCGTCTGCTCCCACCCCAGGTTGAACCTCAGGACCTTGCACTTGGGGCACCACTGAGCTAAATCCCAGCTTTCTTTTAATTAACTGAGTTTTTCATATATATATTGAGATTGTAAATATAGGAAAAATACTTTTTGAGGGTGATAGGAATTGTTCCTGTTTTGATAATGTGTTTGAAGTGGTGCCTTTTAGATGTATACTTTATTAACTAATTAAGTACCTTTAGATGGTTGCAGATTTTGAAAAAAAATTCACTTTATAACACCATTGATTTTTTTTTTTGGTCTAAAAATTTGGCAAAGTTTATTTCATCATTTATACTAGTATTTTTTTGTTTTAAGTCTTGCTTTGTTGATAAGTGATCTGAAACAGAGGAGGTAACTTAAAAATCTAGATTTGACTTAAGAACAATAGTTACACTCTTCAAAGAATATGAAAAATTATACATTGTGTTGTAATTACACAACTATTGGTTGATCCTGTTTCTTCCAAAATAGTTATTTTCCTTATGAGACTGGTTCCTTAGAAATTTTAATTTGAGACTTCATTTTTAAATTAACCTGAGTAAGGAATTAAATTCTTTTAATATAAAGAAATGAATCTTCTGCTGAAATAAGGGAGTTTATAAAGACAACTGATATTAAATGATAGAGAAATTTAACTTTTGATTCTCTATAGTCTATCGGGACTTTGGGTTGAGTGGGTCCATGGACCCATAAAATTGTTAAAGAAAACAAGTCATCTGCATTGGCATTTTCTGAAGAGATTATTGGTTTTAAATTAGACATAACTCAGTAGAATTTAAAAACCATGATCCTAGATAATAGTTATGTAGAACAGACATAAATCTTTTCTTATTAAGCAACAATAATAGGAAGAAAAAGTAATTTGGTGTGCTAAGAATAAAAATTAAAACCATAATCTATGTATGCCACAGTCATTTTTAGGGGGCAGTGTTTCATTTCTGAATTTTAAAAACATTTTGACCCCTATCATGTTTTTAGTTATATCAGTAAGTTTAGATGAATTGAGTTTGGTGGAAACAATTTTTGAGGTCTGCCCAAGCCTTTTGTAATATTTTCTTTCTAAAATTACAAAAGGCCATAAATCTTAGTCTGTATAGAATTCAAAATTGTAGAATACTTAATATATTGAAAGATCTTATATGGCTTCTTCAAAGGAGATAAGATACTATACAGAAAATAATTATTTATTAGCTCTTGAATACCTGACCTAAATGGTCTCTAAGAAATTTTCCTTTTCTTGGTGATGAAATTCAGTCTCATTTAGACAAAGCTACCAATCTATTTATCTGACCAAAACCCTTGAAAAATTTATTTTACAAGCAATTACATAAGCTGTAAATACTCCATGTGGATTCTTGGTGATGTTGCTGTTGTATTATTTATTATTTTTGCTGAGACATGGAGTGATCAAATATACACTTAATTCAGAACCCTGGTTTTAGTGTAATTTTTAAAATAATTGCTTGTGTACCAGCTGAATACAAGAACTATACAAACCTAGTCAGATGACTAGAAGAGTAGTTTAAAAAAAATTTTTAAAGCACCCTCAATCTTTTTGTCTAGGCAATCCTTAGGTGTCACATGGCCCTGTAGTGGAAGGGATGCTCAGCTGGACCGAGGCAACTGCAGGATATCCTCTGGGAGTTGTTACCCAAGGGATTGCTATTATTCAGGTAATATTTATAGTTTGGATTAATTAGCTGGTTGTGACAATTTAGGTGATGGAATTCTGGAACAAGCAAGGAGATACTTAAAATAAACATCCCTAATTGTAAAAGACCTAGATTAGCCCATTCCTTATTAAACATCATTGGGTGTTATATAAGACTGGTTAAGTTTTTTGTTGTTGTTTTGTAATAGTTGTTGCTGTTGGTGGTAGTGGTATGTTTTATATTTTTAAGAAATAAAACACTCCATTGTTGATAAGTAACCACTCCTCATGAGTAAGGCCCTTTAAAATTTCTTATTTCTCTGTTCTTTTTTCAACTAACATTTTGAAAAAATTTTTCAGTGTTTATTTTTCTAACAGTTTGAGTAGCCATCTGTAGATTCTTTAAATTTTGGCAAACATTAACTGTTATTTTGCCTTTCTAGTGATGAATAGATAATAGATAGAAAATAGATAGTAGAAGACACTGAATAGAAGAAAATGTAGGTGCCTGACTCATTTGCAAAAGGAGAAATATAAGTTTAAATTAGTAAAAAGAAAAGGAACATAGCTCTAGGATTGGAATGCTTATGTCTTGTTTCTTAACCTCATTTCGTACATTTTAGTTTACTCGTGCATACTCCTAGGCATTCTTTCCTTTACATTAACGGTATCTGCTATAAGTTCATAACTTGAACTAAACTACATTTTAAAAATTCATTTGTCTTAATCTCTTTGAAAATTTCTGGATGACTTAATGAATTTAATATATGTAGATCAAGAATGCCATTATAATGGTAACAGAAGTAGAAATTGACTTTTCTTTTTCTTTCCTATTCTCTTCTTAAGGCTCTTTCCATCATTGAAGTAAAACTGAAAATATCTGACAAGTTATATAGCAAGTTGTTTTGTAGCAATAAGTATTACTAATGAAATCTTTAAAGAATATGAAATTATCAGTAAACTTAGTGACAGCCACTGATCCAGCAGGTATTAAAATACCTACTTTTTGATTGCTCTCTAATATGTCCAAATGTAAGCAAAAATAAAGATGAAAAAATGCACTTTCTGGTTGTACTTTGAGAAATCATAATATATGTAATGATCTAGGTTTTTTAAATTGACTTTACTCTGTCAAAACAATGTTAGTGAATTAGTAATGTGATCAATTTATTTTTATGGAAGTGCTTTAAAAGTTACTAGGGAAATAGTCTGAGTTATTTTTTAATTCAGATTTCTTCTAATTATATTATCAGGGTGAATCAGCGCTTGATTTGGCAAAGCAGAGAAAAAATGTGTGGATGATCAACCATTTGCAAGAGGCAAGGCAAGCAAAGGGATATGACAATCCATCTTTCCTTAGAAAGCTAAAAGCTGATAAGGTAAATGTCTGAAATTTTTCATTCTCTAGTCTTTCAGGATTCTGAGCTGTATCTACATAGCTTAAATATCCACGTACTAATTTTGGCTTTTCCCAACATGATTTTTAAAATATTTTACTGGATTACAATGAAGGTCAATAACAAAGTTTCTAGGGCTTTGGCTACTAGGCGTTGATCAGGGTTGTCTAATAATTAGGAAGGATGTATACAAATGAAATGGTTTAAATCTATGTAGTTTATAATATAAATTTTAATTTATTGATTCACCCATGTCTTGTTAAATTATGTATAAAAATAAAGATTTTTTTCTTGTATATGTTTGTTTAGCAATAAATTGTGAAACACATTAGTCCTAGTACGTATCTTTTTTTAACTAGTGATTGTAGCTCTAATTTTTTTCTTTTACGATACTGTGCAACTTTTTTTTTTTTTAACAGGGAAAACACATTCTTGACTACTTCTTGGAAAATTCATTTTAGGGCATCTATATACTTGCAATTTTAAACTGTATGACTATTAGCTCAATTGCCTAGTGATGATTGCAGAATTTAAAATATTTTCCCAGAATGGGTGGATCTAGATACCTTAAAAACATTATTTGCACCAAAAAAGGAAAAATTATTAATTTTTTTTGTATACCTAAGTAGTTGATAGTGAGTACAATCATCAGTAACTAGTTACAGAGTGCAGTTAAGGTTGGGGTGCCATCTAATGTGTATCTTTCTCAGGCCACTCTAATGGTAATTATATTACCAATGTTAACACTAAAGTATTACCAAGAGGAAAAAGTCAGAGGGAACAAAGAGAAGCACACTTGAAATCAGTGCCTCATTTATTTAAGCAAATTTAAATTCCCTTAATGTGTCAAAAAGTTCCCTGTTCTGGGCCAGAGATTTAGCTCAGTGGTTCCGGCGCCTGCCTCACAAGCGCAAGGTCCTGAGTTTGATCCCGGTAGCCAAATACAATGCTGGGTGTGGTGACTCACGCCAACCAGCAATCAATACCACATACCACAGTGCTGGGCATAATGGCTCACGCCTGTAATCCCAGCACTCGGGAGGCAGAGGCAGGAGGATTGCTGAGTTTGAGGCTTGCCTGGGCTACATAGTGAGCTGAGGGCCCGCCTGAACTACAAAGCAAGACCCTGTCTCAAAAAAAAAAAAAAAAATGTTCCCTGTTCCTTTGTTTAGATATCAGAACAATTAAACTTGCTTGTGTTCAAACCCCATAGCTGAGAATAATAATTTTTTCATGTCGTATTAATGCTTTTGGTTGTTAGATATAATATAGAAAATTATTTATTTTGACATTACCTTGCCTTCTTCAGCTAATAACAAAAATATGTTACTCTATAAAATCTCAGTCTTTATGCTTTCATTTTGTTAAATGTAAAAATTTGGGAAGTTTTATTTCATATGTATATATTTAGATGAAAATGACTAATTTTTAGATACATAATGTGGTTACCTGTATAGCATAATGAAATACATGTAAGGTTGATGTGTTTAGCTATAATTTTTTTTTTTTTTAAGACAGGTTCTTGCTTTTTAGTTCAGGCTGGCCCTTAGCTCACTATGTAGCCCAGGCCAGCCTTGAACGCACAGCAATCTTCCTGCCTCTGTGCGCTCCCCCACCCAGTGCTGGGATTATAGATGTGAGCCACCACACCTGGTACTGTGGTGTGTGGTACTGATTGCTGGTGGGCGTGAGTCACCACACCCAGCATTGTGGTATGTGGTTACCTGGGATCAAACTCGGGACTTTGTGCTGGTGAGGCCCACTGGAACCACTGAGCTAAATCCCTGGCCCTAGCTGTGATTTCTTTTAAAAACAGCTTCATAAAAAATTTATGAGGCACTTTTTAACATTAGTGAGTGATTGTGATTAGTTCAGAAGTTGAGTTTTTTCTGTTGTGCTTTCCATTAGTAGCTTTAAATATATTAAGTTTTTTTTAAAGATCACAAGTTACACACACACACACACATATGAAGAGAGAGGTCATTTATTTTTCCATCTCACAATAGGAAAATTTAAATCATTGGAAGTATGTTTGTAATCAAAACTAAAAAAAAGAAAATGTTATACCTAGGACTGAATGTTACTTATTTTTTTATTACTTTTTGAGACAGGATCTCGCTTTGTTGTTCAGGCTGGCCCTGAACTTAGTATGTAGCCAAGGCAAGCTTCCTGCCTTTGCCTCCCGAGTGCTGGGATTACAGACATGAGCCACCATGCCCAGTATTGTTGTATATGGTTGCCAGGGATCGAACCTTGGACCTTGTGCTTCCTAGGCAGGTGCCAGAACCACTGAGTGAAATCTCTGACCCTGTTATTTTATTTTTTAAATAGTTGTCCTCAAAGGAGAAGTGTTTTTGGATAATGTTAGTAGCAGACATGGAAGAAATCTTGATTTTAGGAAATATTTTAGAAGCTCTTGCATTTTTAAGGTTAGAAGATTTTTAAACAGGTAATGGTTAAACAAATGTGAGCTGTTTAATAAAAGGTTAGAGGAAAATACCTAGTTTTTTCAATATTTTAAAGTCCATGACGAATTAAGTGAAATACGTGTATTCTTTTTTCTGAATATTTATTATTTGAAAATAAATCTATGAAGAAGTACCTCTAAAATATTCATTATGAAATTGTTTCGGAAGAACCTGTCTAAAAGACAAAGTCCAAATAAGATTCAGAGCCTAACAGTACCCAAAATGATAGGATTTCAGTTGAAAGTTATTTGTCATACCAAGATGCAGAAAGATATGAAACTGAATGAGAAGATAATCAATAGATAGCAGGACTGTAATGACAGAATTATTTGATAAAAGCTTTTATATTAGCCATGATAAAAAGACTTCAAAAACTAATAAACATGCTTGAAACAAAAAAAGAGTCTCAGAAAATAATTAGAATATAGCTGGGCGTGGTGGCTCACGCCTGTAGCCTGTAATCCCAGCACTCGGGAGGCAGAGACAGGAGGATTGCTGAGTTCAAGGCTTGCCTAGGCTATATAGTGAGCTCAGAGCCAGCCTGAACTACAAAGCGAGACCCTGTCCCAAAAAAAAAAAAAAAGAATATAAAGACAATATAAGGAATGTAAGGAAAACCCTTAAATTGAAAATTATAGTAATGAGAAATTACAGTAAGTCCGTAGGGTTAACAGTGGAGTGAGACCCTGTCACCAAAAAAAAAATAAATAAATAAAAATAACCCATTTTGAACAACAAAAAGGAATACAATATTTTTGTTGCTGTTGTTGAGACAGGGTCTCGCTTTGTAGTTCAGGCTGGCTCTGAGGTCACTATGTACAGCCCAGGCAAGCCTCGAACTCAGCAATCCTCCTGCCTCTGCCTCCCGAGTGCTGGGTTTACAGGCGTGAGCCACTACACCCAGCACTGTGGTATGTGGTATTGATGGCTAGTGGGTGTGAGTCTCCATGCCCAGCATTATATGTGGTTACTGGGGATTGAACTCAGGACCTTGCGCTTGTGAGGCAGGCGCCAGAACCACTGAGCTAACCCTCTGGCCCAGGAATACAATTTTTAAAAAATGTGCAGAAAAAATTTAAAAAATAAAAATGAGTAGTACCTCAGAAGACATGAAGAAGATCCAATATTGCTGTGATTGGAGTCCTAAAAGAGGAGGTTAATGGGATGGAGCTGAGAATGTACACAAGGTTACAATGGCTAAAAACTTCCCAAATTTGGCTCAACACAAATGCAATGGTTAAGAAGCCAAGCAAACAAAATCCTCACTGAATATATCCTAGTCAAACTTGTGGAAACTAGAGATACCCCCTACAAATTTTGAAATCCACTTGTTAATAAGTCAGTGAATCTACCATATTAGAAGAAGAAAAATCTTAAGATTATATCAGTCATGCAGGAAAAAATATTTTCTAGAAATCAGTATACATTCATGATAAAAAAAAACTCAAATAGCAACTGAGATACTCAGTTTTCTGAAGAACAGTTATAAAACTTAACAGCCAGCATTGTACTTGATAATGAAAAACTGAATGCTTTTACTGCTAAGATAAGAACAAGGCAAAGACATCCATCTTATTGCTGTTATTCAACATAATACTAGAAGTTCTAGTTATTGAAATAAAGCAAAAAAAAATATTAAAAGGCCTATGATGAGAAAGGGGGGAGTATCTCTGTTTATAATCTTAACATGATTATCTGTGAAAATCTTAAGAAATCTACCAAAAAAATGAAAAAGTAGTTTTTGAACTAATAAATGAGTCCAGCAGGGTTATAAGATAAAGGATAAATTATACAGAAACCCATTTTCTTTTTCACATACTTGAAGTAAATATGTGGACACCAAATTTGAGTACATTTAGAGTTGGAAACGTCTTGAAAATTTTATTAAAATGCTTATTTATAAATGTAATAAAAATGTATACTGAAACCAAAAAATGCTGAGGAAAGAAAAAGTGGTCCAACAAAATGAAGAGAGAATTTGTTCATGAACTGGAAGACTCAACATAGCAAAAGTTGCAGTTGTTATATGAGTTGATGCACAAATTTAATACAATCCTATCAATTTTAGCAAGAGATTTTATGTATATAAGATTATTCTAAGATAAAACTATCTGAAAGATCTAAAACAGTTGTGTAAAAGAGGAATCATCACCTGTTTTCTATATTCTTCGCTATAGCTGCGGTGATCAATGTGCTGTGTTATTGCTGTAAATATAAATTTATAGGTCAGTGGAACTGAACATAGCCCAGAAATAGAACCACAAAGATATTCCTACTTTTGCCAAAAGTGCAAAAGCAATTCAATGAAAAGTAGTTGTCACTTTTACATAGTATTTTAGGAATACTTGAGACATCCCCAGGCAAAAACAAACTATCTAACTAAATCTTTTTTTTTTCAGCCTATCTAACTAAATCTTAATTCAAATCTTATAGAAACATTAACTCAATGGTTTTGCAATATAAGATATAAAAGTACTACATTTAGGATAAAAATAGGAAAAAGTCATCAAGATTTTGGGCTATAAAAAGTTTTAAGAGTGGACATGAAAAGTACAGTCCATAAAAGGAAAACATGATAAACCAGACTTAATGAGAACTTGAAATACTTGCTCTGTTATAGACCCTATGAAGAGAGTACAAAGATAAGCTCTAGAGTGGGAGATAATATTGGCAAGCCATATGTCCAACAGAACTCTCCAGAGTATATAAAGAGCTGTTAAAACTCAACAGTGAAAAATCCAATTAAAAATGAGCAAAGGATCTGAGGATATACTTCACTAAAGAAGGTGTGCATGTGGCACATTAGCACATGAGGAGATAGTCAACATTATTAGCCAGTAGAGAAGGAGATTGCCTACATCGTAACGATTGACCTATGAAAATAAAGAGGGAAGTTGACTGTAGTGATGAAATATTTTGTATTTTGACAGTATTGGAATTAATATGTTGGCTATAACTGTTTGGTCTTTAATTCAGGTGGACCCTCTTGCCTCAGCCTCCTGAGGGTTGGGATTATAAGCATGCAAAATTATGCCTGACTAGACAAACTATTGAGATCCAACAACATGGATTAATGTCATCTACCTTCTCAATGAAAGAAACTAGACCTAAAAGGTTGCATTCATTATGACATTCTTGCGCACAATTTACTAAGATAGAAATTAAATAAATTTACCTGAGTCTGGCTGGAGGATGTGGAGGAATTTTAGGGTTTGACAGAAGAGTTCTGTATTTTTACTTTGCTGCAGGTTGTATTATTTACATGTTACTCGAAACTTAGAGAACTGTATGTAAAGAGTAGTCATTTTTACTCTATACAAAGTGTGTTTAATTTTTAAAATGAAAAATACAGTTACTACTGAGGGAGTTAAAGATAATTCCAGAAATACTTTTTAATATACTGTCTACATTCTTTTTCTTCAATACCAAATATATGATCTCCTCCAAGTTATAAATCTTCTCTGTATGTTGGTATAAGGTTTACATGTACTAGAAAAGAATTGGAATAATTATTATATTACAACATAAAATTTAAACTCTGAAACTGATCTGTAATTATCAGTCTAGGCTAAAATTGCATACTTATTCAGAAAATGAATTTTAGCTGTGATTTGTGATCATTTATATGGAAAATGTTTATTTTCCTAAAAGTTAACAGTATGAGAAAGGTGCTAAAATATGTAATATAATTTTAGCCATACAAAGAGGAAAGTAATATTCATACTGTGAGTTTGTTAGACCACAGCTACCACAAATATCCAATATCTGATGTGGTGGAACCCACTCCTAAAACTATTCTCATTTTTCACAATCTTAAAAAAGTCTTTTAAAATTGTTTAGTGCCTCTAAAGACCAGCATCGTGATTTTTAAAAATTCATTGGTACATTTTATATATACATTATGATCACATTCAACATTGAGAATTTGTACCTGTAACATGACACATCTTGATTCTCATTTTTCCCGGTATCTTGCATATATTAGTTTAATTGGGATGTTGAATTTCATCTTCTGTTGCATTCTTTTACAAAAACAACAATGATCCTTCTTAAGGTTGTTTGAAACTCTCTAATTGTTTTGTTTCTGTACAGGAATTTCGGCAGAAAGTAATGCTGGGAACTCCATTCCTAGTTATATGGCTAGTTGGGTTCATAGCAGACCTAAATATTGATTCTTGGCTCATTAAAGGGTTAATGTATGGTGGTGTTTGGGCTACAGTACAATTTCTTTCAAAGTAAGTATTGTTTTTTAACTATATTTTAGTACAACGTGGAAGTGTGTTGTACCCTGCTGTATGTTTTATATGTTTGGAGCACTGCCTTTATGTAGTATGCTTTATCTTTATTCTTTAAACATTTTAAGTTAATGTATGAAATCTTTTTAGGATTTTTAAATATTGTTATTGAAATAATTCTTCCTAAAATGTACCTGTAAAGTCAATTTACTTTAAAAAATTATTAGGTGTTTAATGACAAATCTAGCATGTTATTTTGAAAACTAAAAGGCAGTTTTAGACATTTAAATATTTTACATAAAATATCAGAAATTAAATTTGTTGAACTGTGTGATATACATACTGTTCATTTCTGCATAATTATAATACTTGCCTTCATCTTTACTTAGGCATTTTATTTTCTTTGGTCATAGACAATAAACAAGGAGAGGTTTGATTGTATTTAGTGACCCTAATCATAATTGTTATATGCTCAATTTTTAAAAATTTTTACTTTTTTAACATTTTGACCATTTTCTTTTTCTCCTATTATCTTTGAATCCCCTTCCTTAGTTTTGCTGACTCCTACAAACTTAAGGTGTCTGTGATCCTGAACTGCCCATTTAATTTCCATTTTTTTTAGTCTCTTATTTTTACCTGAAGTTTAGAAGAGTTGTGAAAATAATTCACAAAAGAATGGGAATAACTGGTAAAATGATAATATATTAACTCTAAAGAACAGGCTGAATTTTAGTTAATTTACCTCATTTTAGCATTTCTAGATGCTTAAAGAGAAATATAAATTGGAAGTCACCAAGATTCCCTACCTAACCTAATGGGGAGTTGATCTTGTTTATGCCTAATAAAATTTATTATTGTTTATTTCTTCTTTTTTTTTTTTTTTTTTTTTTTTTTTTTTTTTTTTTTTTTTTTTTTGAGACAGGGTCTTGCATTATAGTTCAGGCTGGCTCTGAGCTCACTATGTAGCCCAGGCAAGCCTTGAACTCAGCAATCCTCCTGTCTCTGCTTCCCGAGTGCTGGGATGACAGGCGTGAGCCACCATGCCCAGCACTGTGGTATGTGGTATTGATTGTTGGTGGGTGTGAATCTCCACGCCCAGCATTGTATGTGATTTCTGGGGATCGAACTCAGGACCTTGGGCTTGCGAGGCAGGCGCCAGAACCACTGAGCTAATCCTCCGGCCCGATTTCTTCTTAAATTTGAAGTGTTATAAATACAAAACTTGCGTTTTACCAAATCAGCTAGTTCATTTTGTTTGAAAGGATGTGCCCAACCTTAACTGAAGTATATAGAAAAAAAAAGAAATAATGATGAAACATAAAAACTTGTCTTGTATTCATTTGTTGAAATTTTTATAACCCATCTCTGAGGAATAATATGTTGGATGATGGAGTTGCTATTCATACTAAATATATTTAAAGCAATCAGAGTACACTGAAATTCTGAAATTGAAAAATACATGAAATGCTGTTGTAATTATTTGTAAATTAAAAGGGACTTCAGAATCTTGCTGACTCAGTTTAGCTGTGAACTCTTTGTTGATATTGTAAAGATATTCTCCTTAGGGTAAGCATCTTATGACTTCTGGATTCTGGTTAAACCAGTGCTTATTGCATATAATTTATGCAAATTTTATTTAAATAAGCATTCAGTTTTATGATGAAATATGGAGTTCATATTTTATATAACATATTTTTCAGGTCCTTTTTTGATCATTCAATGCATAGTGCATTGCCTCTTGGGATATATTTGGCAACCAAATTCTGGATGTATGTGACATGGTTCTTCTGGTTTTGGAACGATATCCTTTGGTTTTAAAGGGCATATCTAAAACTAGTTTTGTTTATTATTAAACAAATGGTTTTGGGGGTTTTTATTGTTATTTTGCGATCCTGGGGATCAAAGTCAGGCCCTTATACTTGCAAGGTAGGTAAATCCCTGGCCCCATCTAAACAATTGTTAAATTTAACATTAGAAAAGAACTTGTACCAAAAAGCAATCTTCCTAAAACAGTGTGTACTAAGTATTTTATATCTAATAGATTGGTTTTGAAAGCTGTTTTAAACAGCTGCCATAATTTACTGAGATTGTTTTGTTTTGCACAGTACTAGAGATTGAACCTCAGGTATTCTCACTAAACTACATCCCCAACTCCTTTTATTTGTCACTTAGTGATACAGTGTTTCACTAAGTTAGCCAGGCTGGGCTCAAATTTGTATTCCCTCTGTCTTAGCCTCCTTGAGTGCTGAGATTACAGGTATGTGCAATTATACCCAGTTGCAATTACTGAATTTTTCAGAAGCATTTTCTTAAGTGTTTAATCCATATCCTATAAATTAGTATTGTTGCCTCCAATTTATGAGAAAATTTAGTCTTCAGCAACCCAAGACCAAGGTGTGATTCAAATTTTGTCTTAACTGTCAACATGCTTTAATCCTTTCTGCATTAGTTAGCTTTCTCATTGCTTGACAAAATATTCAACATCTATAATAAGTTTATTTGGCCTGCCGTTTTAGAGGACTCAGTCCATGATTGGCTGGCTCCAAGGCAGCAATATGATGAATGACATGGCTGCTTAGTTCCTGGTGGCCAGAGAGGAAAAACAATGCCAGAGAAGGGGTGAGAGACCAGATATGGTACCCAAGGTCATGCCTTTAAAACCCACCCAGACATACCCAGAAGTGTGGTTTACTAATACCTGAGGCCAGTGAGGGTGAATTTAAAAGCAGGTTCTTTGTGCTATTGAAAGCTATAAAAGGCTTGCCATCTCTTGCTAAGCATTTCCAAAATTAATCAAGTGGACAGTTAAGCTTGACCATCATACTGCCGAACTGATTTTCATGTTCTAGTATCAAGCTATTTTCTCTAAGTATTGTCTTAATTTCATATATTATTTTGCTATGGTGTGGGTAGCAGTTAATCTTAAGATTATTTATCTTTGTCTATTAAAAGTATGTAGTGATGTATTGTCACAGATTTGTCAACTTTAGCAAATTATCAGTGAAATATTTTCTAAAAGCAATATAATTTGAAATTGTGTGCAGTATGTGCATGTTGCTATCAAAGAAATAAAGCCAGTATCAATTTAGATATTTTCACATAGAAAAGATTTATTTTAATAGACATGTTTCATAGATGTCTATTAATTAGTTCTTTTTTCGAAATATTGCTATAACAAATATTTAAGATGTTATTTAAATGGCATGAAATTTTCAAAGACTTGTAACTCTTCCAGTTTTAGTAAATACCTAGTTTCACTTTGCAAACTTGGTTAAGTGATCTTGTATCTTACTTAAAAAATAAACGATGTTTGAGCTGGAGATTAGCTCAGTGGTTCCAGCACCTGCCTCACAAGCACAAGGCCCTGAGTTCAATCCCCAGTAACCACTTACAATGCTGGGCATGGTGACTCACTCCTACCGGCTATCAATACCACATACCGTAGTGCGGGGCGTGGTGGCTCACGCCTATAATCCCAGCACTCAGGAGGCAGAGGCTGGAGGATTGCTGAGTTTGAGGCTTGCCTGGACTACATAGTGAGCTCAGGGCCAGCCTGAACTATAAAGTGAGACTCTGTCTCAAAAAAAAAAATAAAAGATGTTCATTTTATTTTTCAAACCTGAGCCCCAGAATTGTGAAACATACAATTTTATATTTTTATTGCATTATAATTATTTTCAGAAAGTATAATACTTTGTACTTTTAAAATACTTTCTTACTGTTAGAATTTAAATTCTTCCATTTGGCAGTTTTTACCAGTTAATTCTAACTTTGAATTGTATTTTCATTTACGAATTATTTCTGAAGAATTTACTAAACCTCAGAATGTCTTATATTTAATATAAATAATACAGATCTGCTTGTTTTTAATTACCCCATTGATCCAAATTTATGCAATGTACTGATCTCTGAAATGACTGTGATATTAGACATATGTTCTAACTTTATATTTCTTAGATTAGGCATTAAATTTTATGTCTGAGTAAAAAACTTTTTATTTCTCAAAATAAATTATATTTTTAAAATTGATTTTATTTGTACATTTTATATATACATAATGACCACATTTAACATTGAGGATTTGTACCAGTATGTGACACATCTTGATTCTCATTTTCCCCATTCCTTTGCCCTCCCTACAACTCCCTTCCCCATATTTACATAAACTTTCTTTTTTTTTTTTTTAAACATCAAACTTTTTCTTTCCCTTCTTTAATAGCCCCTACGCCCCTTTTCCCTTTGGTCAGAATAAGTTTAAATTGTTGCTGTACTTCTGGTCTATTAAGTCCAGTTCAGGAGGAAAAGCAGTAGTTTATAAAATAATGAAATATTAATGCTAGAATGTTATATAATTTCAGTGTGTTTTGTTTTCTTTTTTCCCTATGGAAGATGATTTATTGAGCTTCACAGAGAAAGTGTGATGGTATTTCACCATAAAACTAACTTTGGATTTCATGGCAATATACTCAATAAAACTTTTTTAGTATAGCTAACTGCATTAGGCTCTGGGGTGATATCTTCTATTGTTCTCAAGATTTTTCTAAAATAATTCTATTTCAATTAAAGAGTTAAATTCATGGATTTACCAAAATATGTGGTTAAATTAATAGATGATAGCCACATTATTGGACATGGATTCAACAGTTAGTGAAGTGTTTTATAAATATTTTGAAATATATCTAAAAGCTTTATCCCCATTCAGCTAGCTATCTCTTAAAAAAATAAAAATTTGTTCAAAAAGAGATAAAAATATTTTAAAATTAATGAATATTAAAATGAAAATAATTCCTTTCATAGAACTGTAAATGAATACTTATTACTAGCCCCTTACAAAAATATTACTGTTTTAGAAACCCATACAATTTTTTTCTTTTATTTATGTAGATTTAGCATAAAAATAATAGCACTAGTTTCCAAAGTTAAAATATTGAAAGTGAGCCGGGTGTGGTGGCTCACGCCTGTAATCCCAGCACTCGGGAGGCAGAGACAGGAGGATTGCTGAGTTCAAAGCTTGCTTAGGCTACATAGTGAGCTCAGAGCCAGCCTGAACTACAAAGCAAGACCCTGTCTCAAAAAAAAAAAAAATATTGAAAGTGAGAGGTAGATTTTGAAAGAAAGACAGAATAAGAAGTCTTAAATTACCCAATTCAAATATTTCAGCCTTTAAAATAGATTACCCTATATTTCATGTTTAAAATGTGTTAAATAAATTTTGCTTGTTCATTTTTCAAGTAAAAATTACAATATGTGAACACTAAATTTTATTCTTGCTCATATACTTGCACTAAATTTTATTCTTGCTCATATACTTAGTTTGTGAAACTAAGCACCTTGGGACATACCTAACAAATAGTGCTAAATAAGTATATGTTATTTATATATGACTTTTAAAATCTAAGGTTATATGCAAATATGCTTTAAATGTAGTTTCTTTATATATATGTACATATATACATATGATACTCGTGAAATGTGGGATGAAATCACACATACTTTAAGTTCTGATTATCTCCCCAAAACCTTATACAGTGTAATTCCTTTTGGAAACATGGTTATAATCCAAAGCACTTGTATATTAAAGTGAATTTCCCCATAAGAAATAATAGGAATGCAAATGATTCTTTGCATAACTCAAAAATATTCATATATAAATGATTACAACACTGTAGTATAATACAGAGTAATAAAGAAAATACAAAATATCAAGAAAAACAAATTAACCTACACTTACCTTTGAAAACCATGTTGATTCATTGCCAATGAACTTTAGCCAAGAGCATAATAATTCATGCATGAATGAAGCCTGTTTGAGTTTTCTCTAGAAGGCACATCATAGCTTCTTTGTGCTTAGAAACCATTAGATAGCACTTCGCCACTGCCTGTTGGGTTCCCTTTTAAGCACCAAATTCAACAGAAGGCACAAAAGTGTGAAATTAGGTAGAACACTGAAAGGACACAATATGGGAGTTGAAGCAGGAAGGTAGATTGTTGGCTTATTCTCAGTATGTTCACACCTAAAGACTTGGGTTTTTCACTATTTTGTACATGTTCATCAAGTTACTAAAGATGGCTATGAATATCAATTTTGGGCTTACATATAACTTGTACAGAGTAAGTATGAGGACCAACTGTATAATGTAGGATTAAATAACCAAGTGCTTTTTAAAGATGACAGTGTCTCATCAGCATATAATAATTGTGTTAAGTAATATTTACAGAGATTCCAATTTAAGAATATTATAGGGAAAAGAGCTACAAGTAAGGATATAGATATTTTAGAAGTTATCATTGGTTATTTTGTTTCTTGACCTTTTATTTTCAAGAAAACAACTTTAGGTTTCATTAACCTTTCCTATTTTCTTTTTCATTTCTTCACTTGATCTTAGCCAAAAGGCCGAGAAGCGATCTTTTTCATTTCTTAATCCATTAGTTTATTTACTTTTCATTGTTTTTTAAAACGTTTAAAAGTAATATTTTGGTTTTCAAAACATTTAAAATTAAAAAGTAATATTTCAAATGCCCATCAGCTCTAGACTGGATAAAGATGTGGGGTTTTAAAAAAATAAAATAGAGTATTATACTGCCATAAAGAATGATGAGATTGAATCATTTATACTCAAATGGACATGCCTTCAGGACATACTCAGAAGTGAAATAAATAGGTCACAGATGTGTAAATGTTGTATCTTTTCTCTGGTATGAGAAACTGAAGTTGTAAATGTTCTAGAATACATGATTTATATTGTGAAATAGAAAATATTCAGGGGGAAATGGGGTTTAAGGGTAAATAATGAGGAAAGAAAAAAATGATAGTTAAAAAACAAAGCTTGTGTACATAGGGGCAGGAGGTGGTAGGGTGGGTAAGGGAAGGGGAAAATGAGAATTAAGTTGTGTCATACAAATTCTCCATGTGGAGTGTAATTGTAATGTGTACATATAATGTACCAATAAATGTACCAATAAAGTAATATTTCAGTTGCATTCTGTAGATGACATCAAGTTTATTGAGCTATTTAAGGTGCTCATCTTCAATAATTTTTTTTTGTTTGTTTTTTGATTTGAGAGAGGGTCTCGCTTTGTAGTTCAGGCTGGCCCTGAGCTCACTATGGTGCCCAGGCAAGCTGCCGCGAACTCAGCAATCCTCCTGTCTCTGCCTCCCAAGTGCTGGGATTACAGGCGTGAGCCACCACTCCTGGCACTGTGGTATGTGGTACTGATTGCTGGTGGGCGTGAGTCACCACGCCCAGCATTGTATGTGGCTATCCAGGATCGAACTCAGGACCTTGCGCTTGCGAGGCAGGTGCCGGAACCACTGAGCTAAATCTCCAGCCCTTCAATAATTTTTTATTTACTTATAATGTCACTTATTGAAAGAATTATGTTAAAATTTCCAGTGTTTTGATGTATGTGGAAGGTTGTCTTTTTGATTGCCAGCTTTTCCTTGACATATTTTGAAGTAACATTATTAACTGCATGTAGGTTTAAAGTTATTTCCTTTTAATGACTTGAACCTTAAATTCGTGTCTAAAGACCTGTAGTAAAAAAGCATTAACACAGGACATTTTATTTTAATTAGTGTTTACCTTTAACATTTCTATAATCTTAAATTTCGTAAATGTCTCTTGTAAGACTCTTATAGCATATAGGTGTTTGTATATATCCAAAAACTTGATATTAGATTTTGGGGCCAGTTTACCTCTAGATTTGTGCTTGTTGAATACATCTGTTCTTCAGGGGGTTTTCTGTTAATAATTTAGCACCACATTTTAAAAATTAAAGAAAAATTCAGTCAAGGTATTCTTTTGTTAATTGATCGATTTCTGTCTTGGAGATCAAGCGTAAAGCCATGTACATGCTAGACAAATGCTCTATCACTGAGTTACAGCCTCAACCCCTGGGAAATCATCTTTTACTATTAAAACAAGTATGTTTTAGAGAATGTTAATCTTTGACCCTTGGGTTTTCTAAATATGGAGTATTTTTTCAGTATATGATACTGTGCACTTTGGAGACACAGGATAACAGATAATAAATGTCCAGGATTATACTTATTTTTATTCCAGGACTGGGGATCAAACTTGGGCCCTTGTGTTTCCAAGGTAGGTGAGGTACCACTTGTGCAAAATACCTGGCCCTAGGATTTTGATAGTTACTTTACTTCTAACTGCACTTTTGGAGTTGGCCTTTGCTCACTTTTGTCATGAGGATAGCAACAGGTTTTTTTGTTTTTTTTTTTTGAGACAGGGTCTTGCTTTGTAGTTCAGGCTGGCTCTGAGCTCACTATGTAGTCCAGGTAAACCTCGAACTCAGCAATACTCCTGTCTCTGCCACCCGAGTGCTGGGATTACAAGCATGAGCCACAACGCCCGGCACTGTGGAATGTGGTGCTGATTGCTGGTTGATTGCTGGTGGGTGTGAGTCACCACGCCCAGCTTTGTTGTATGTGGTTACCGGGATCGAACTCTGAACCTTGCTCTTGCGAGGCAGGCGCCGCAACCTCTGAGCTAACCCTCCAGTCCAGCAACAGGATTTTTCATAGAGTTCTTGAGTAGCTTAAGTGGCCATAAGTTTTACTATGTTAATTCTGAATATTACTATGGTTCAAATTGTGACTTAAAAATGCAGAACACCAGAACGAAAAAAAGTTTTTTCTGGGTTGTAGAATTACTGTTTTTTGTTGTCTTCATGTTGTTTTCTTTAGCTTTCTGGTTTTCTTTAATAATTAAAGTAATAGAACAGCCATGACATTTTTAGAGAATTTTACAGTTTTTAAAATTTAATTTCAGTCTTTAAAAGTTAAAAAATTAGATTGTTTAACCTAAAGCTCACTTTGAATTATCAAAGATAATCTTATATACCTTTAATGGGCAAGTTAAGTGCATCTGGTAATTAGTTCCTACATAACTTTAAAATATGAAATCATATACTGAGCAGTTACCTGGCTCAAACTTAGGGCCATATGAAGTACATCCTCAACCCTTTTTATTTTTTGTTTTGAGACAGGTCTCTAAATTGCTAAACTGCTCAGGTTAAACATAAATTTGGCATCCTTCAGCCTCACCCTGATAGGATGCAGAGATTACAGGCGTGCATCACTTCACTCGGCTTATTCTCTGAGTTTGAAAATGTCAGATAAGGGTACATGGTTTAAAATTTATAAAGAAATTACAATTCTTATATTATGAATATAATGGGAAAATATTTTTATTTTAAAACGCGATTTTTTTTGGGTGGTATTTTGGGCTTATTTTATGGATTGTAAATTTGTAACTCCTTAATCGTTACTTCCTTAGATTCCTTAACTTCAGACACATCTCAATTTTTTATTCATTCATCTTCCATTCCTTGCCAATAGTGTTGCACTTTTCTACAACTTCGGAAAATCTTGGAAGTCAGATCCAGGGATTATTAAAGCTACAGAAGAACAAAAGAAAAAGGTAGCAAAATACAATTTACATGTTTTAGTTGCCAAATTGGTAGTTTTACAACAAGGTATTTGAATACAAAGGAAGAAACTGTCTTTTAGAACATAAAGAAGTTTCACACTAAGTTGAGATCGTGTTTGTTTTATGTGGTGCTTACCTCTGTTGTTCTTGACATTTGTCTTTATTTCCTATGACATTTTTTAATTTCATGTTTGTCTCTTAGAAGAACACTGTGATTGCTTTGAGAGCCAAGTGCTCTGAGTATTTAAATATCTCTGTAAATCTCCAGCAAATAATTGCATTCAGCAAATGTTTGTCATATAACTTTATAAATAGAAGCCAGTAAACAGATAATACAGATACACTATTCCAGGATAAAATGTTTGTATATGTGATTCTGGTATCTTTTTACTATAACCCAGGTACTTGAAACTAAATTCATGAAAGATGTTGTCTAAGTAGAGAATTGGACCAGAGACATTTTGGATAATTTTAGGAGTTGTTTTATTTAGTTTGTAAAAATAAAACATATTGTTAAATTATTCCTGTCCACTTTATACAAAGGCAGTAGCCAGTTTTATGAATTAGACTGAAACTGCTATTGTGATATTCTTTAGTACTGTTCGTACTGTAATAAAATAGAAGTGTGCGAAAGATTTCATTTCTTCTAAGTGTGGTCTCAAAATGCATCCATTTAGCTATAAATGTCTCTAATTTATCATTCTTTATAGCTAAGTAATACTCTATTTTATTTTTTAAAAACCACATCATCTTTATCCAGTCTGCAGTTGATCGACATATTTGGGCTGTTTCCAAGATTTAGCTATTACAAACTAAGCTACTGTAAACATGGGTGTACATATGTCACTGTGGTATGATGCTTTTAATTCTTTGATAAATATACCCAACAGAGAAATAGTAGGGTCAAATGGAACCTCTAATCCTAGTTTTCTGAGTATTCTCCACACTAATTTCCACGGTAGTTGCACAAGTCTACATCCCCACCAACAGTGGAGAAGGGTTCCTTTCTCTCCACACCCGCTAGCGTTTGTTATTGGTTCATTTATTGATAACAGCCATTCCTTTTGGAGTGAGATAGAATCTTAGTGTTGTTTTCATTTACATCTGTTGTGAGAAACTGAAGGTTTAAATGAGCTCCAGTATGATAGGTGTTCTGAAAAAGGAAGAAAAATGTTCAAAGGGAAAAGGGAATTGGGTGGGGACAGGGGAAAGCAAAAAAGGGAAAGAAGAAATTTGATGGTAAAAAGGAAAAAACAGAAACAGCTCATGTATATGGGTTGGAGAGTTGAAAGGAGGGAAGGAAAATGGGAAAAATAATCAAGTTACAAATACAGGCACAGGTACAAATTCTCAATGAGAAATATAATGTATTCCTAAACTACCAAATTCAAATTATTAAAAGATTCTATTTTTTATTTTGAGCTAAAAACATTGGGGAATTAAAAGACAAGCATCATGTTCACTGACTTCATTGTGATGACAAATGTTAATGAATTTTATTCAATTCTAAATTTTTTTTTTTAATTCACAGACAATAGTTGAACTTGCAGAAACGGGAAGTCTGGACCTCAGTATATTCTGCAGTACCTGTTTGGTAATGTATTTTTTGTTCTTTCCTCTCTCCTCTTCTTTTTGACAGTAGCCTGGCATAGGCAGTGTGGGGTGAGGAGAAGAAGGACTATTTCATTCATTGAAGACAATTTTCTCCCAACCCAAAAAGTACCATCTTATCCCATGGTATTACAAAGAGAGATTACAAAGGTATCTCCTCCTCAGTGTATTCCCCAATAGAAGACTTCAACTATACTTACAATTCAGAAATACTTTAACTCATATCATTCTGGTTTTCTTTTTTATGTTCTAAAACAGTATTTACAATCAAGTGTTTGCTGTGAGGCTTTATTCTTTTTATTTTTTTTTGAGACAGGGTGTCACTTTGTAGTTCAGGCTGGCCCTGAGCTCACTATGTAACCCAGGCAAGCCTTGAACTCAGTAGTCCTCCTGCCTCTGCCTCCTGAGTGCTGGGATTACAGGCGAGTGCTGGGATTACAGGCGTGAGCCACCACACCTGGCACTGTGGTATGTGGTATTGATTGCTGGTGGGCATGAGTCACCACGCCCAACATTGTGTGTGGTTACCAGGGATCGAACTCAGGACCTTGCGCTTGTGAGGCAGACGCTGGAACCACTGACCTCAATCTCTGGCCCTTCATAACTGTATTTTGAGAAAATAAATGTCCATCTTTTTTTCTTGTGTACAGTGTTTCTCATAATCTTTCATTGTGCTTATTAACAGATACGGAAACCAGTAAGATCCAAACACTGTGGGGTGTGCAACCGCTGTGTAGCAAAATTTGATCATCATTGCCCATGGGTGGGTAACTGTGTAGGTGAGTGATTTCTAAATATATTGCTCACTGAAGTTACTTTAGATAACTAAGGAAAGCATATAGTATTAAAGTAGTGGTAGGAATTAATTCTTAAATCTTCAATTCCCATCCCCAACCCCTGTTACCTGCTGGTTGATAAAACAGCAACTCAACTGAGAGAGACATTGTTTAGAGAAGATTGATACTCTTTTTTTTGGTGGTACTGGGGATCGAACTAGGGTCCTTGTGCTTCCAAGGTAGAGCAGTACCACTTGAACTAAATCCCTGACCCCCTACACTGTATTTCTATATGTTCTCTCTAGTGCTTCTTCTTTCCTACTTTTTTCATAGATACCATTGAAATTCATAAGCAAAATAATTTTTTCAAAATTACATTATAGAATAATAACTTCTTAAAAGTGTTACTAGAATCTGTTTGCAGTACACAGTGATTACATTCATTGAGAAAACTTGGTGCATGTATACAGCATTCCTGAATCCCTTGGCTTTCCTCTCTTCCATCTAATAGCACTTGTTTTTCTTTCTCCCTACCTTCCCTCTCTCCATTTTTCTCCCTATAATCTTTTATATTGGCTTTTATTTATAGTTTGAGTTTCTCACATATAAGCAAAGTTGGAATTGTTTCTACCTCCCGTTTTGTTCCATTGCTACACATGGTTTTGGTTTTGTCAGTACCATGCTGTTTCTTTCACTGTAGCTTTGTTGACTAGTGTTTTAAGAACTACATTGAACGATAGTCTGACAGTGGACATCTTATCTAGTTCCTTATTTTAGAGGGAAAGCTTTCATAATCTCCCCATTTAATATGATGCTGACAGTTTCACATAAAAGGATTGTATTAGATTGAGTTAAGGTCCTTCTGTATCTAATTTCTTTAATGTTTTTATCGTGAATGTATATTATGTCAAATGCTTTTTCTAATATGTAATTTCTGTCTTTGCCTCTGTTTTGTGGTATGCTGCATTTATTTACTTGAGTATATTGAACTATCCAGGCATCTGTAGAGAAAATCCCATTTGGTCTGATGCATGATCTTTTCGATGGTTTGCTGCTTCTTGTTTGCCAGTGTCTTATTGAGGACTTTTGCATCATTATTCATTAAACAGATTGGCCTAGTGTTTTTTGGTTAGTCCTTTTCTGGATTTACACCCAGGATAATGGTAGCTTCTAAGAATGACTTTGGAAGTACTCCTTCTCTTCCAGTTTCATTAAAGAATTTGAGGAGTACTGGCCTTAGCTATCCCCTAAAATTATGTTAGAATTGAGGATCAGAACCTGGGCTTTATTTGGCTGGTGGGTTTTTAATTACCTTTTCAGTCATACTGCCTTTACTGGATTGTTCAAGATTCTTTATGACTTCTTGATTCAGAATTGATAGTTCATATGTATCTAGGGATTATGTACAGATTATGTACAGAAGCAGAGAGGAATGACACATAAGAACTATATATACCTTCATGTTCAAGAGTGGTATAATCTGAGGAGATGAACTAAGTGATCTGAGAATTGGCCATGGAGAGTTTATGGGGTGACAGAATGAGATTAGTAAAAGGAGTAAAAAGAATCTATGCTATTATACTAATGAACAAAAGGAATCTACTTCCTCAAGTAGAAAGAAGAGATTACAAATATTGTGTGAATGTTAGAGTAGCCTTTGAAAAGTTGGATTGTAAGGCTTATAAAAGTAAAAATAACATGAGACCGTTTTAAACCTCACAAAACAAAAACTAGGATAGAAGCTTAGAACAGTGATTGATTCTTTAGGATTCCTTTGCCTTTGAAATATACATTGTCGTTGCAGTCTCATCTTTTTGTATTTGGTGTTATAAGCAAAATTTTATAAGTGTTCATATTTTAGAGGTTCATTAAAACAATCACACATTTGTTTTCAGTGACTCACTGAAACACTTTCTGGAAAACCCATTTTATAAAATAAGTATGTGATTATTGTCTGAGTTATAACATATTTTATAGTGTACCCCTCAAAGATACAGTTTTTACTTAGCTGAAATGTTCATGGCTTCTATGTTCTTCAGGTGCAGGCAACCACAGATACTTTATGGGATACCTATTCTTCTTGCTTTTTATGATCTGTTGGATGATTTATGGTTGTATTTCTTGTGAGTACAGTTAATTTTTTTTGCCTTCTTAAAATGTTTTACTCAAATTATATTTACCATATTATGTAATGATGCAGATCTTAACAAAAATATAGTTTGGGGTACCTTATGAGACATCAAGGAAAAAGATACAGATCTAAACACTTTCAGTTAATCAACTTTTAATACGTGTGTCCTCTGGGGAAAATAGTGGTCTAACAGACTTTGAGAAGCTTTTGGGTAGAATACACCAACATCTCACATCATGTGCTTATGTTAATCAAGTGTACTATAGAGTTAATCATTGTGCTAGTTCTTTCTAACCAAGTAGTTGGGAAATTATACTTAAGTTTGCACAGAACTACTGGGAATATTGGTAGGTGTTGGAAGTTATCCTTTTTTAAGACAAGTTTTCATTCATTTGATTTTATAGGTGTAATGTCCTAGAAGAAATGATAGTTTTTATTGCATTGAGAACCCAAGCTAGAATGAAATGAATATATTAGTATGTTTTAAGGCTTGGGGAAGGTTGATAAAGGTGTACTAGATTTTGATTTAAAAATGAGTCTTGAAATGATGGTTTCCTAGACCTTCTATCCCCTGAGATATTAAAAATAGTATCACTGTCAATGCTGGGCATGGTGACTCATTCCCACCAGCAATCAGTACCACATACCACAATGCCAGGCGTGGTGGCTCATGCCTGTAATCCCAGCACTTAGGCAGGAGAATTGCTATGGGTTCAAGGCTTGCCTGAGTTACAGAGTGAGCTCAGGGCCAGCCTGAACTAGAAAGCGAGCCCTGTCTCAAAAAAATGTTATTGCACTATGAGCAAAACCTCAAATAGGAATTAAATAAAACATTTAAAGAGCTTGATGTGTTTTCTGGCTCAAAACACCTGAAAGAACACATTTTCTTGCCAGTAAAATAATTATTTATGGTAGCAACCCTCAAGGAGTAGATTTTGTATTAGGAAAAGGCTACCTCACTGAAGTGATCTTATTATATCTTATTATATCTCACCCAGTATCTTTGTTTAAAGAACATGTTCTTGGGCCGGAGGGTTAGCTCAGTGGTTCTGACGCCTGCCTCGCAAGCGCAAGGTCCTGAGTTCGATCCCCGGAAACCACATACAATGCTGGGCATGGAGACCACTCCTACCAGCCATCAATACCACATACCACAGTGCCGGGCGTGGTGGCTCATGCATGTCATCCCAGCACTCGGGAGGCAGAGACAGGAGGATTGCTGAGTTCGAGGCTTGCCTGGGCTACATAGTGAGTGCAGAGCCAGCCTGAACTACAACGCAAGACCCTGTCTCAAAAAAAAAAAAAAAGAACATGTTCTTTCAAGCATTGTATATATGTAATTCCAAATGTGTTTATTCTGAAGGTACAGTAAATTTTCTTTTCCAGATTTGATGCTTCTTTTTCATTCCTTTGTTTGGTAAATAGTTTTTCACTAAAGTATAGTGAAGTTACTTAAGAGTATAAGAACATTAGTTATTATATGAAATCAATTAAACATAAAAGGTTAAGGTCATGCTTTCTGAGTGGTGTCAGTGCTAATGCCTACGTGAAGTGGTTTAGTAATTAAAAATATGAATTTCTTACCTTCTGGTTTTAGACTGGGGACTTCACTGTGAGACCACTTACACCAAGGATGGATTTTGGACATATATTACTCAAATTGCTACATGTTCACCTTGGATGTTTTGGATGTTTCTAAACAGTGTTTTTCATTTCATGTGGGTTGCTGTATTACTCATGTGTCAGATGTACCAGGTATGTGCATTTTTTTGTTGTTTAGTGTGCTGAGAAACACTAAAACATTTTCTCTTGTTTTTCTTAACCATTTGGCTTTTCAAAAATTAATTTTAGGGCTTGAGATTTAGCTCAGTGGTTCTTACATCTGCCTAGCAAGCCCAGGGTCCCTGGTGCAGTCCTCAGTGACCACGTCCAACGATACTGGCCGTCGGGACTCATGCCCAGCAGCAGTCAGTACCACATACCACAGTGCTGGATGTGGTGGCTCAGGCCTGTAATCCCAGCACTCAGGAAGCTGAGGCAAGAGGACTGCTGAGTTCAAGTCTTGCCTGGGCTACAGAGTGAGCTCAGGGCCAGCCTGAACTACAAGGCCAGACCCTGTCTCAGAGGAAAAATAAAGTGGCCGGAGATTTAGCTCAGTGGTTCCGGCGCCTGCCTCGCAAGCACAAGGTCCTGAGTTCAATCCCCGGTAACCATACAGTGCTGGGCGTGGTGACTCACACCCACCAGCAATCATACCACATACCATAGTGCTGGACGTGGTGGCTCATGCCTGTAATCCCAGCACTTGGGAAGCAGAGACAGGAGGATTGCTGAGTTCTAGGCTTGCCAGGGCTACATAATGAGCTCAGGGCCAGCCTGAACTGCAAAGTGAGATCCTATCTCAAAAAAAAAAAAAAAAACACGTTAATTTTAATTATTTACTTTTCACTTTCCCTTTCTCTTTTCCTTCTCTCTTTATAGTATGAACTTAATACTGCTTTCAGCACAATTTTTTGTTATTCCTAATTCAGTTATACAGTTACATATGTGTGAGCTTATATTGAGGATGTCATTAATGTGTTCATTTTAGTTGTATAGCATAATTAAATGCAGAAATTACTGTTCTTTCAAGTCTTAAAAATTAAAGATTCTTAAAATTTCATTCTGAAAAAACCTGAGGGAGTAGTTTTCTGTGCACAATACTTGTAGCCTGTTTTTAATCATTTTTCACATTTAACTGGTTACTTTTCAAAAAGTGATACCTCCTGCTAGAAAACTAAAGATGCATTTCATCATTTTCATCATCTTTCCTAGACTCTTTGAGAATTAATTTTTTTTTTTTGGAACACTTACTGTTCTGAATCATGGGTTCTCTTTCTCCTTAGATATCGTGTTTAGGTATTACTACAAATGAACGAATGAATGCCAGAAGATATAAGCACTTTAAAGTCACAACAACATCTATTGAAAGCCCATTCAAGTATGTACATATTTATAGTTTTAGTATTTTCTTTTGTTGTATAAATTTCCTTAGCAAGCTCAGTAATTGTCTGATAAATATATTAAAGGAAGTGTTTTCTATTGGCAAGAAAATATGAGATAGGAATACATCTTTTGCTGGGCAATATGAAAACTAGCTTTTAAATGCTTCTGAATGTAAGATTTCCACAGAAGTGGCATGACTGGCTTCATAAAACTATAAAATACAATTCATTATATTAACTATATATAAATTTGTGTTATGTTTTAAAAATTGTATGTACTCTGATACCTAAGTATAGTAGTGTCCCATTTATATGAAATATTTAAAACTGGCTTTTACATAAGCTTCAGGGTTTTATATTATTAGTCATTACATGTTTCTAGAAATTAAGCAAATCTTTACATAAAAACAAAGGGAGAATTCTGTAGCTATAATATTATACAAGTTGTAAAAATATTTGCTATCAGTATTAATGAAGTCCTAAAATCTCCTGAATTTACCATGTAGTTTTCTTTTTAAATTTGTTATGGATAGGTCTGCTGCCAAATCATGCTATGTGTATACACACACACACACATATATATGAAATATAATTATATATATTATTATTTATATATATTTTGTATTTTGTGTCCTTTTTCAGTTTTGGAGAGTTTGTCTCCTTGTCAAAAAAAATCAAGGAATATTTTTATAAAAATGCAAAAAGTTTTTATCAAAAATGCAGATTTGGACAAGTTAAAGTGTAATTGTGTTATCTTAAATTAGCATAAAGATAAAATGAGTGTTTTATGGAAACACATGAATGGGTATTTATTTTGTAAAGATAATTTAGTTCTTGCCAATAACTTGAGCTTTTGAGTTTAGGAAAAAAATATTTGAATACCAAAATTATATTTAATGAATATTAAATCACTTGTACTTGTACTAACTAGTTTATTTTTGTTTTTCTTTTTGGGCGGCTGTATTTAGCCATGGATGTGTAAGGAATATTATAGACTTCTTTGAATTTCGATGCTGTGGCCTCTTTCGTCCTGTTATCGTAGACTGGACCAGACAGTATACAATAGAATATGACCAAATATCAGGATCTGGGTACCAGCTTGTGTAGCAACATCTTTATCCTATGAAGCATATTGCTGAGTGGTGCCTGAAAATTGTGTCTGTCCGTGTCTCTCTCACACTCGAATCCACACCCTTGAACAATAGCATGCTATATGTAGGGCTAACAGTGAATTTTACAGTCTTTTTTTCAACACTTTTATTAACAAAAGTCAACATGGACAGAGCACACTGCCACTTCTGGGAAGATTAAAGATCATAAAAAGGATTTTAATGGTTCTTAATGTGGGAATTCACTACATACTCAACTTTTTGTTTTTGTTCTCATATTTCATGAAAAAAGAATGAATTTATTCTGTTGACAGACATTATATACTGATCAGAAATGTTCTAACTGAAAGTAAATTTATGTTATATGGCTACATTTTATGAAGCAATCTACTAAGAGAATTGCATCTAATTCCAGAATTAAATTGAGAGCATTTTGTACATTTTTAAATGTACATGCAAATACTGATTTAAAAATCGTGCTTTTATTAGGGATCTACTGTATTATATCTTCAAAGGCACAAGAAAATAATGTTCACAAAAAATGTGCTATTTTATCAGCTGTTACAATGCTGGTATATTTCTAGTTCATTGAAATAATTTGTAGTAGCCTTGCTCTGAGGTTTTATGGTCTAATAATGGAGCACTTGCATGAGCATAGTAAGTTATATTTTGTTCAAGTTTAAAAGCCCTACTAAGTGCATGATATACTGCATAGAATGTATACTAGCAGATATTATCCAGTGAAGCATAAATTAGAATTTAATTTGATGTGCAAACAGTCCAAGTTTTAAGAGTTGAGGTGAGATTTTTAAAGGCAAAACAAATAAGCTAATACAAAATTCTTAGTAATAGAGGTAAATGGATAAACTTTAAAATTTTTTGAGCTGCAAAATAAATTGTAGAACATAACAGTTTTAAGCTAAAGATGGAGCATGATCTCTGTACATAATAGCACATGTGAATAAAAGAAAAGCTAATGGTGTATTTTTTTTAAATGACCTATCAGAAAGTAGGATTTAATCCCCAACTTGATTTCACTTTTCCCAATATTGAATATGTTTTTAAGTTTGTTAATGCTGAAACAGTTTCAGAAAGATATTCTTAACTGTTAAATGTGATGCACTGATCAATTTTTGTTGCAGCATTTCCATACCCTTATGGTGAACTACTAGTCACTACTTCCATGAATATTGTTTACAGAGTGAGACTTGGTTTAGTCCTCTTAAATGCTGTAGCAAACTGTGGTTCGAGCAACCTGTGGGAAACCTGTGAGAGGGAATGGGTTGGGGGAGGGGGAGCAAGGGAAGTCAGACTTATGTCAGATCCTAGACCAGTGTATAGAATATGTATCTGTATATAAATAATTTATCAAATTCTTTTCTCTTTGTGTCTATATGTGTTAGTGTTTTTAAAGCTGCTCATTCCATTTTATCCAAGCAAAAAGAAAAGGGAGATAATGAGCTTCTAGTGATGTTCTATATTGCTGTTAATAAGTATTGTACCCCTCAAGTTCACTGCATGTCTGATGCTTGGTACAATTAAAATATCCTGTAAACTGCAGATTACAGGTATTAAAGCAATCTATTGGTATACTCGCCCCTTGCCTTAGTAAGAGGAGCAGTGAAAATGTATATAGTTGATGTTCACTATTTCCAAGTATACTACCATTTTTTATATAGTAGTTTCTTTGATCACGTCACCCATAAAAAGATTGCCCTTCATGTATCTGGGTGTTTTAATAATAGAAAATTGGCATATGTACTTTATTTTTGAAAAGGAGAGATTGGTGTGGGATGGCAATAGGATTGTGCCATTTTGTCATAGATTGTAAAAAAATTGGTTAACTTTACAAATGACTGGTAGTTTTGACTACTAATTGGGGGAAACTAGATAATTTTTAAATTCAAAGTTATTTATACAATGGTAGGACTTGTTTTTTTTTTGTATTTTGAGCCAGTTCACATGAAGACTCAGTTGTAATTTTTGTCTAATACATTTTTATCAACATTTAAAAACTAGTAGCTTTCTCAGCATTTGGATGAGAATATTGTTACCCTATCTTTCTTTATGATAAATATTCTTTTCAGTGCAAAGAAATGTCTCTCAAATGGACAAAAACTCCTAGATGTAAAATTACATGAAAGATATTTGCAACGAAAGTTCTGTAGTGTACTAATTATTTCATAGAACCACTGATATCTGTAACTCAGAAAAGATCAAATGGAGAAGAACCACCTATGCAGGAGTGTATCATCTGTTTAATTAGTTTGTAGGTCCTATGTGTAAAATCAGTTTAACCCAGCTTTAAAGTTGTGGATGAAGGCAGACTTTCTGGGAATAGTTCATATCAGCTTAATTGGTTACTTTTAGCAAATAGAAACTTAATTCTCAGCTCTGAATATGAATCACTTCTTTGGAGTTTTATTTTCTTCATATTTTTTGTTTATAGGAATTTATTTGAAATATTAGTAGGCATAAAGCAACATCATTATACTTAAGCTATGAATGTTTTTATTTTGTATTTTATTTATAACTGTGCCAAGTATTATTTTGCTACTTACTGTGTTATTCTGTGGAAAGAAAAACCTGTAAAGTGTTTAATAATTAGTTCTCCTTAGATAAATGTCAAAATTTTGTAAAGTATTAATCAGAATAAATATTGACTCTTAAGTGTGTGCTTGTTTATAATTTCATGCAATTCACTTCAATTGATAAAACCATGGTAGTGATACCTGTGATATGAAGTGATTATTCTGTATACTTATAACCTGGTCAACTAGGAGTCAGGAGGCATAAGATTGCAAAAAGAAAAGGTGATCGTGCTCGCTTCGGCAGCACATATACTAAAAAGAAAAGGTGATGTTAATATTATCAGAGCTTTCAATTTGGGGGGGTATGCTTGTGTGTGTGTGTGTCTATGTGCACATGCATTTTTCCAGTCTTAGGCTTTGTTGAAGACAGGGTCTCATTATGCAGTTCAAGCTGATTGGTCTTAAACTATGAACTCAGTGATCTGTGTCAGTCTCCTGAAGGCTGGGATTGCAGGCATTTAACATCATGCTTGGCCTGTGTGTGTATATTTATAAATTGTATCCTAGGGGCCGGAGATTTAGCTCAGTGGTTCTGGCACCTGCCTCGCAAGGGCAAGGTCCTGAGTTCGAACCCAGTGACCACATACAATGTTGGGCGTGGTGACTCAAGCCCACCAGCCATCAATACCACATACCACAGTGCCAGGCGAGGCGGCTTACACCTGTAGTCCCAGTACGTGGGAGGCAAAGGCAGGAGGATTGCTGAGTTCCAAGCTTGCCTGGGCTACATAGTGAGCTGAGGGCCAGCCTGAACTACAAAGTGAAACCCTGTCTCCAAAAAAAAAAAAAATTGTGGCTGAGCGTGGTGGCTCATGCCTGTAATCCCAGCACTCGAGAGGCAGAGGCAGGAGGATTGCTGAGTTAGAGGCTTGCCTGGGCTACATAGTGAGGTCAGAGCCAGCCTGAACTACAAAGCGAGACCCTGTCTCAAAAAAAAAAAAAAAAAAA
>PVIC010017944.1:0-32154 GCA_004025085.1 Thryonomys swinderianus
TAAAAAAAAAAAAAAAAAAAAAAAAAAGAGTGGCAGAGTAATTAAACTGGCAGAGGACATTTCAAAGCAGTGCAGTGTTCAGGTTGTGGCCAAGTTCTGACATGTGCTTTCAGCCATATTTACAGTAAGAATAAAAAGCAAAAAAGTGCAGTAGAAACATTTGAGAAACTTGTAGTTGGCCAGAAGAGGAGTACGTTTAAAGTTTGGGCCAAAGAAAGCATAATCATTGGCACCCTTACCAAGAAGCTAAGTACCTCCAATGAGACAACAGGGAAAGATGCCTTCAAAATAGCTCAGGAATTGGCATGGTTCCACTCATATTGGCTCAAGGATATAAAAGTAAAAACTATTTTGAAAGATTTTGCTCTGAGAGAGGAGTGCTACAGTGTCCTTCTCCCACAGGACTGCTTAAGAATTGTTCTCTAAGAATTTGTTTTCCCATCATTACACTTTCAGGCACTCAGAGGCCACCGCAGTTGTGGTCCAAGCAGGCTTCAGCTGGAAGCAGACCTTGGCTAGTCCATATGGAGCTGGTTGCACAGGCAAGAAGAATGCAAAGTTGCATTAAGTTGACTGGTACAGGTATTTTGTCATGGTGACAAAGAGCTTACTAAAACGAAGTGGAAGCAATTCTGCCTGTACTTATATTGAAAATAACTGGTCTCTCATGGGATTTTTTATAGAAACCATAGAAAGCACAAGGGTGCTTCCCTTCTTCACCTCTCTTCTGGGTCTTTATTCATTTAATCTAGATTTCACCTCTTCCACTCCCACATTGTTCTTGCAAAGGCCCACATTATTCATTCATTCATTCAATAAATATTTAGTAAGGATCTATTCAGTACTTCACACTGAGCCAAACACTTGAAACCTAAAGATTAGATGAGAATAAACAAGATCACTGCCCCTGAGGAGCGTCTAGTGGTGTAGGAAGAAGTATTTTTGTAATCAAGGAAGTTCTGTAAAGTTTAATGTGTTCTGACAGGAGATTTTTGGTGGCAGAATGACCTGGGGGACACTAAGGAGTCAGTGGTCCGCTCCTGGACAGAGGGTCAGGAGACACAGGTGTGTTTCTCACTTAAGTAATGCCTAGTAAGAATTCTAAGAAAGAAGCCAAAGCTCAGCTTTCTCTCTTTCTCTACATTCAGCCTCTCACCTGCTACACACATCTTGGATTCGTTCCCTGCTCCTCATCTTCTCATGATGCGCTTCCAGCATTACCATTTCTCTTCACTAGGCCTCCAGTAATTGTGCTTGACCTAGTTTCATATTTTGTTCTAAGGGCTCTTCCAAGGGAGATGGAGTTATTTCTAGACCTCCCTGGTGTCCCTTAGCTGCCGTGAGAACTGCTTGAAGGGTGTTCAACCCTGGTTTTCAAAGGACTTCCTCAAGGCTCCCCTGTCTAAGCCCCCTGTTGCCCCGGCATCCCTTGCTTTCAGTTCCTCTGCCAAGCACTTGAGCCAAGGGGGAATATTTTCATTTTATTTATAAATTATAAAATGTCCAATTAGGTGACGTGTTTTTAGACAAGTCAGACATCGAATTTGAACACTTTGTTATTTACACTTGAACTGAGATGAGGGACATAAGGTGGGGACAGGGTATTTGGTGAAATTACCATCAAGTTGGGAGTGTGTATACCCAGTTTCTAGCTCCTCTACAGCTGTCAACATACCCTGCACCTAAGAGATCCCACATCTTATGCCTTGACAATCTCATCAGAACGAGGAGGCAATAGGTGAAAAGTTGCATGACCAGGTGAATCAAGACAAGACATTTCAAGTCAGTTAATCTAATTCTCGGCTAAAGAATGCGTTACAAAGCCTAACCCACCACAAAACAATGGAAGACCTCTGATAATTCATGACATGCAGCATTGGCCCTAGAAAGCAACTGCACTGTTTTCTAGGTGAAGCCTTGTTGGGACATCCTGGATTGGCATACAGTATTCCAAAGTGACTTCCGATTCTAAAAGTCTAAATATAGCCAACATGTCATGGGCAGGTAAGTAGTAAGAAGAAAGGATATTTTGTGTGTTCAGTGGCTTTCTTTCAGGCATACATCCCCACGTAGGGGTGATCCTCGTTGCCCTTGGCCTGCAGTCTTCCCTGAAGGTGGGAAGCTCTGTGTTCTTGGATGGGTTGTTTGAGGATTCTTTTACTTATGCAGCACAGAAAGCCTGTTTTTCTTTTTCCTGCTTCTGTATAATAAATTCCAAGACTACAAGTGAGCTGTTTAATAAATATTCTTTTTTATTACTGCGACTACCAGAGACGGGCTTGGTTCCATAACTTATGATGGTGTTTTCTCTTTCACGCCCTGCTAAGGATTTGAAGATATAAAAAGTTTTGGCATGGTCTCAGGTCTGATATGAAATCCAGATCCAGTTTCTTCTGTTTCTGTGGTGTCTCTCAAATTCATCATCTTGATTTTTCCAATCACATTGCCTGATGACACTTAGGCCTCTATGATGTCTCACCTAAAGTACTGTAGTCTCTTCCTAACTATTCTTTCTGGTTCTCTCTCCAAAACAGAACTCTGATCCCACCACTCTTGCTCACAAACCTTCTATGGCTCCCCAGTGCCTACAGAAGTAAATTTAGGTAAAATTAGATTGAGCTTTTCATACCCAACTCTATTTCTAAATTATCTTCTACTGCTCAATTTTCATAACCATTTTAATAAATTGTAAACTTTTGAGTATATAAGAAAGTATGGAGAATGACATGGAACATATCCATGTGCCCAACATTTAGCTTTATCAAATCCTAAACTTTTGCATATTTGCTTCAGGTCTTTTTTTTTTTAATTTTTTGAGACAGGATCTCGCTTTGTAGTTCAGGCTGGCCCTGAGCTCACTGTGTAGCCCAGGCAAGCCTCGAACTCAGCAGTCCTCCTGCCTCTGCCTCCAGAGTGCTGGGGTGACAGATTTGAGTCACCACAACCAGCACTTTGCATTTCTTTGATGATCACTTGCATTGAATATTTTTCATTATTTGCATGTTAATATTCCTTTTTTTTTTTACTTTTTCTCACTGACATTATGAGTTATTTACTAATTCTAGATGTTAATCATTTATAAGTCATATGCTTTACATGTATCTTCTTTTGGTTGGTGGCTTATATTTTGACCCTGTTTATGACGTGTTCTAGTGAGTCAAGAGTATACATTTTAAAATGCAAAAACTCATCAATTCTTACTTTTCGGATTTGTGTTTTCTGTGACATGGTTAAGAATCCCTTCCCATGGGCCATAGATTTAGCTCAGTGGTTCTGGTGCCTGTATAGCAAACTCAAGGTCCCTGATTGGATCCCAGTAACACATACAACAATCCTGGGTATGGTGACTCATGCCCACCAGCCATCAGTACCACATGCCACAGTGCCGGGCTGGTGGCTCACGCCTGTCATCCCAGACCTCAGGAGGCAGAGGCAGGAGGATTGCTGAGTTCCAGGCTTGCTTGGGCTCCATAGTGAGCTCAGAGCCAGCCTGAACTACAAAGTGAGACCCTGTCTCAAAAAAAAAAATTTAGTACCCACAGTTATATGTTAAGAGTACAATGACAGGAGAAACATGATTTGACCATGGTGTTTTGCTTTGTTTTTATTTTCTGAGACTCCAAGCTATCCTCAAATTTGTGGTGATCCTCCTGCCTCAGCCTCCTGAGTGTGACCATGGTGTTTACAAGTGAGGACATTTGGGAAGTGATTAGGGTTTGGTAGGGCCATTAGGGTGAATGAATCCCTGTCACTGAATCCTGGTAGCTTTATGGGAGGGTAGAGGAGGTCACACACACTGTTTAACATGTGCTCCTGGTCTCTTGCCTTTATGATGCTCTGGATTGCTTTGTGACTCTGCCAGAAAGAAGAGTGTTGCCACATGTGGCCACTAGAACCATGAGCTAAATTAACTTCTCTTCTTTATAAAGTTAGGCTGCCTCAGTTATTTCATCACAGTGATGAAGGGGCTGATGTATGTAGTTATATATCAAGTTTGCAAATGTGTGGCTCTGTGTCTGAGCTCATTACACTATTCCACTGATATGTTTATCCCTGCTCAGTATCAGTCATAATTAGTATAATCTTATGAGAAAATTTGATACCTAGTTGAGAAAATCCTCTATCTTCTTCTTAAGTTTTTGTTAGCTTTTGCTCTTTGCTTTTTAATATGATTTTTAAAATTAGCTGATCAAATACCAGAAGAAAGAGTTGAAAGTTTATGATATTGTTTTTACAGTCATAACTATTTAAGATTTTAAACAATGTTTTAGAATATTATGAACATCTTGCGTGTTCTCTCAGAGGTATTTGTTTGAGGACCTTATAATTTCTCTTGTTGTTGTAAGTGGCCTATTTTTAAATTATATTTTTGAATTGTATGTTGCCAATTCATCTTGTAAACCACTGTAATCAGGTTGTTGTCTTACTAATTTTTCTAAAATTACTCATTTCTAAATATCAGCTAGAAAAATTTAACGGGCATATTTCATGCCTCATTTTGTATAGCATTTTATAGTCCTGGGAGAGTTATTACCTTGTTTATTTCCAACATTGTAGCAGTCTCTTTTACAAGTTATTACACTTATTTCTAAGTTTTTGCTTCCCAGGTTTTGAGTTTTCTCTTTATTTATGGGAGGGATGTCCTCTGATGATCTATGGAGTCAGCTTCTCTATCTGGGGAGTAAACTGAGAGAAGACAGCATCTCAAACTGTGTTCTGACATTTTGACAAATAGATCCGGTAATCTACTGGAGTCTTCACTTGGGTGTACCACCCACATCCTAAACTCAACATATCCAGAACAGAACTAGACTTTTTCACCTCCCAATTTGCCTTTGTTCTTGTGTTTGTAACATCAGTGAGTGATTCCACCATCTGTTCTGATGCTCAAGCCAGGAACTTGGGAACCATCCTTGACTCTTCTACCCCCCTCACTTAAGTCAGAATGAACATTCTAGAATGCAGTATGAAAATACCATTCTCCAGATTCAAACTTTTTGGTGTTTCCTATGACCTGACTTTCAAGGCTTTCTATGGTTTAGTCTTGTTAACAGTAGGTACAGAAGAAACTGAATTCCAGTCTCCCACTGCATCCAATTAATGCAATGAAACTTAATCATCACAACCCCTCCTCTAGGAAGATGTCCCAGTTCCCACAGGTAGAGCTGTTAATTTGGGGGCATCATGAGGAATGGTGTCTTACTTATCACTGTGTCTCTGTAGAGGTCTTGGATCATGGTGGACACTGAAAATATTGTTTGGAAGGCTTGAATAGTCAGTGTTTCTTCCGTATACCCTAAAGCCCCTCCCAAACTGACTGCTTAATCTTTCTTAAATATACAGTGCACTTTCCTGCCTCATTCGTTCTATTGTACCTCTTGCCTATCGCCATCGCCAGTGTGGCAGCTGGCTTCAAATTCAGTGATGGTGAACTTCTGAGAGCTTTCATTGATGCAAACAGCTCACTGCAGGATGCGTGCTATGGATTCACTTAGATGATCATCATAGCACATGTCATGACCATAGAGAGGGCTCTGAATCAGGAATCAGGAAGGAGAAACGTTATGGTCTCTGTAAGTGGCAGAGTGGCTCAAATGTCTCAATGCTCTCTTCCTGGTTCTGTACTGATGGAGTTTGTCATTCATCCGTCCACTTGCCCTGTTGTCAAGTGTATGCGGTGCTTGTGGGAAGAAGAAAGCTATCTCTCAGTCCACTGGAGGCTGAATCCACGGAGTTGAAATCCCAAGCTGCCAAGTGTGTTCAGAGACCCAGAGACCGCTCTCACGACTCATGGCTACCTGTGGAACAATCACAGGCAGATGCTTGACATCAGGACTATCACCAGTTCTAGCCTCAAAGAGTCACAGTTTTTCTTTTCTTTTTTTTTTTAAAGCCTGGTGGAACTAGAAGCCGTCAAAGAGATGTCATAGAAAGGGGACTGACTCAGGAATAAGAGGCCATATTGTAGTCCCTGTTCTGTCAGCAGTCTTGTGACGCATCTGAACTTCAGCTTTCTCAGCCACCATGTAAGGAACATGGTAGGAGCTACACAGGCTATCTCATGGGATGTCCTAAGGGAGCAGTGAAAACAGCTCACCTTGTGCCTATTTACATTGGAAATGATCTTATCCTCTCTACTGGATTGGAAGCTCCTTAAGTTCAAGGATTGTTATTTTCATTCATTCATAGATTTTACAGCTATATGGGGAAACAAGTCAGTTTTCAAATTGGTGTTAGAAACAGCCTGGGCCAATAGCATTCATAAATTCTCAGTTTCCAATCTGTATTTTTTTAGTTACCATGGAAACATATAAGGCAATTAGAAGTGCATCTCTATAGCTGTGTGGAAATGTGGAGTCCAGTGTCCCATATACAAGAAAGCAAAGTTCACAAAACCAATGTAAAAAATGCCCAGCTGTGAGTGTACAAGATCAATATTTTGCCTCATTTCTCCTAGTAAGAAAGTAATTAGAAGAAAGGTAATCACTATAATTATTTCAGAAAAGGAGACCAGGGAGACTAAAAGAGAACAGATAAAAAGAAAGAAAAGCAGAGAAGAAAGAAAATAAAGGGAGAAACAGTGGTGAGAGGAAAATTGGCTAAACAATATTCACATCTCAAAGGGACCATGGGAAAGGCTTGCAAAATAGATGATGCCAGGGCTGGAGGTTTAGCTCAGTGGTTCCAAAGCCTGCCTAGCAAGCTCAAGGTCCCTGGTTCAATCCCTGGCAACCACAAACCACAATGCTGGGTGTGGTGACTCATGCCCACTAGCAATCAGTACCACATACCACAGTGCCAGGCATGGTGGTTCACACCTGTCATCCCAGCACTCGGGAGGCAGAGGCAGGAGGCTTGCCTGGGTTACCTAGTGAGCTCAGGGCCAGCCTGAACTACAAAAACTACAAAGTGAGACCCTGTCTAAAAAAAGAAAGAAAGAAAGAAAGAAAGAAAGAAAGAAAGAAAGAAAGAAAGAAAGAAAGAAAGAAAGAAAGAAAGAAAGAAAGAAAGAAAAGTACTGATTGCATTTGACATTTCAGTGTGTGCAGTTGTCTCAGTTTGTATTCCAGGCCTCAGGGCTGAAAATTTGGCTCAGTGGTTCCGCACCTACCTTACAAGCACAAGGCCCTGAGTTCAATCCTTGGTATCACAAAAAAAACCCCAAACAAAAACCAAAACAACCAAATGCATCTACCTTGTATTCCAGGCCTGTTACTTTATGCAGTCTCTCATTAGCCACAGATGCATGGCAGAGTGTGTGGGGGGGGCCTGTAGCTCTGTCTACAGTAGTAAATCCACACTCAGAAATGTGCAGTGGCACCCCGAGTCCACACCTGGGGATGCTAAAAGCCACTGAGGAGGCCACATTGGCTCTAGACTTCTGCTTCCTGCCTCACTGTCCATGCATTGGATGCTAGGGCCTCCTGGAGGTCCCAAAAGGACTACTCACTTCACGGTGGCCAGGAAGCAGAGGGCAGAAGGAGAAACTGTGAAGCAGGTCCACTTCTTTGCTCATACCGCCAGGGGCCACCTCTTCTAACTAGGCCTCGCCTCCTAGCAGCTCATCTAGCTACAGCCTCCCCATGACCCAGCTACCCTTCAAAAGCCCGGCCCATAAGTGCACAAGGGTTTTGTGTGTGAGGCTGTCCAGGTAGAGGTAGAAACCATATAATTGGCTGCAAGTTGGAACAAAGGTCAGTTGAGTGATACACTTGCCTTGGGCACAGGAATAAAGCAGCCTATGTGTGCTTGTTTTTGTAAATAGAGTTTTATTGGATACAGAGCCAGGATTCAGGGAGACAAGTTAGGCATAGCAGGGAAAGTGTAGGGTTGGATTGTACATTTATTGAAAAATTTGATGTTTTATTCATCATGAATCTTTCTCTTCAATGTTGATTTTTAAAATCTTGCGTAAAATACAACTTATCTTGATTATTATGGTTTTGAGCGCCCTCTTCTTTTTTGTACTTAAGGTGAGTGCCTCACTGGTCTCACCATGATCCTGGCCATGTGTGATCTGGAAGCTCTTTCCTTTTAAAAGGCTTCTGTTCCTCGCCTTGAGGCCACAGGGACCCAGTGGCTAGAGAAGCTATAGGCAGCATGGCTGTTGCCATCCAAAATCATGGGTCTTCTCCAACCTGTAAGTCCAATGCACATGCTGATCTTTTTGGGAAAAAGCTGAGGGAACAAAGGATCACATTATGATGAATCTTGCCTGCATATGGTACTCATATATCTGCCCATCTTTCTTTATACTTTCTTACAGCCAAGCCACCAATAAAATGGAAATGTGGGCTTTGAAACTACTACATGCAAAGATAAAAGTCTAGTGTCATTACGACATGCACGTTCGATCCAAGCTGAGATGGCCACAGGGGAGAGTTCAGGTAGAATGGGCACTTATACAGATATGTCCCCACCCACGACTTTCTGCACAGGCCAGCTTATACTCAGGTGAAATCCCATACCTATGTCAACAGTTTTGAATGTATGGTAACTGGCTTTTATTTTTAAAGAGACCAGGCCACCCTTTATTCAACTCAATATAGCTCGATTTCTATGAACTCATATTGTACTTAATTAGCCCTTGTGGATCCAGTTAAATATGGGATCTTCCATGCCCCCTGCTTTGAGAACACAGACATAACTATCAGTGAGAGATAGAAGCATGTTGTCCATGGAAGAGCTGAGCTGAGTCTCCTGAGACTGGGTAAATCAGTCAGCTGATCAGGTTGCAGTGACAGGTGTGTGCACTCTCTCGGCTCAGCATGTTCTCTTATAACCTCTTTTAAGTCTTTGTCCTTCCTCAGAATGGAACTCTAACTACAAGCTGGAAATAAGAGTGTCAGGTGGTGTCATGTCTCAGGATGGCTTCCAGCTGGGGACAGTGGCACTCACTGGAGCTGTAGACCCAGAGAAAAGGGAGGTAGATAAATCTCCTCCAAGCATGGGCTGGGCTGTGGGGAAGCTGGGACAGGAAGGTAGGACATGGTACCAGGAGGACACAAAGCCATTCTCCCTAGGGAGTTGGATCCCAAGCAGCGGCTACACTGCTATGATACCACTACAGGACTCGGTCACAAAAGAATCAGCAAGTCCAGGACCTCAGCAGAAACTAATCAGATTTGCTTTAGCAGTCATGTTTGAAGCTCAGATCTGTGGAGAAGGGTTGATGAGAGAGATAGACGATAGGTTTTGTTACCTAGCACCTGAATATTTAGTCTTATTTTCAGAGGATGTCAAAAGTAAAACTAAATTGTCAGGTAACTAGTCAAATATGGATATTTTGCTTGGTAAATGGAGTTAAGGAAAATGAAAGTGCACTTTATTTTGGACTAGCGAAATAAAATGTATCCAGTCAATTTGTCAGCAGGGAGAAGAGCATCGGCCTCCATGTTGGTGTTGAAGGGAGGGTTGGGGCCGCAGGGGAAGCTTGTCCCTGGAGCCGGGCTGTGTTCTCAGGACTCCTTGTAATGACTGGGACACAGTGTGGGGAGGGTGCCACACAGGAGCCTCCGGCACAGGTGGGAGGGGCTGGAGTAGATTCAAGGGGGAAACGGATTCAAGGGCTGCTGCCGCGGAGGCTGCCACTGGTGCCTCTCGACCTTCTTAGGTCTCTGTGTCTGCTGCAACAAAATCCCACAGATCTGGGGGCTGAAAACAACAGAGATAGAGATTTGAACCCCCAAATTTAGGTGGCATCAGGGCTACACTCCCCTGAGTCTCTCCGTGCCTCCCCCAGCAGCCGGTGGCTCCCGGTGACCCTCAGCTCACGGCTGCCCACTGGTTTCTGCTGCTGTCTTTCCATGGCCTTCTCCTCACTATGACTGCATGAGGCTTAGCGGGGTTGTCTGTACAGAAACCATAACAGAGGGCAAGGCTCAGACTTTGAAAGACAACTGACGTTTAGGGGCAGATCGGAGAGTTTGCCTTCTTTCTGTTGGTCTTCGCCCCCGCCCCGAGTTCCCACAAGTCAACTGTTGAGTTTGCCCAGCCTCAGCCGCTTTTCCAGGACTCCACAGACCTTATCTTGAGGTGTGTGGTGAAGGAGTTCAGCCTCCACGGATTAATGTGCGCCCTTTATGGGTAGTTTCCTGCTTCTATAGCCATGTCCGCAGGGCTGGCTCGGAGCAAGCAAGCTGGAAGTATCTGTGGAAGACCTGAGAGAGGAAGAAAACCAAAAGGGGACATAGGCAGCCTTTCTATCTGCTCCTCTGACTTCCAGCCCTTATCCTCCTTCCTGGAACACAGTTCTACCCAAGTCTTACCATGCTGCAGCTAATTGTTTGCTATAATTTGTATTTATCATGGTTTTCAGAATAGCTTTACAATTTTCTTTTTGAAGGCTGTGTTCTTCATCTCACAGCTAAATGAGCATTTTACTGGGGAGGTGGGCATTTGGTAGCCTGCCAGCATTCAGGTTGTTTTCAACTAGGGGATAATTTAGAAGCCGAGCTATATAAACAAGGACATGTGTGCATCGCTCTAACATGATATCTTTACTCTTTTTGTTATGTACTCAGGAGAGGGGTGGCTTGCTCAAATGGAATTTGTAGTTTGTTTCGCAGGGAGAATCTCCACACTGATTTCCACAACTGTTCGAACTACGTCACATTTCCAACACATCCTCAGTAGCACTTCTTGTTCCCCAAATGAGTGTCATTATTATACATCACAAACACAAACCAACAACAAGTAGAAAGAAACTAAGGAGGAGGCACAAGAAGGCGGAAGAGCCTCAGCTCTGGACACAGCATGGGTATGTCTTAGTCTCAGGTGGGTCACTGGTAAGGTGTGTGACCTTTCCCTCTCTAAGCTCCAGTTTAGTCAGCTGTAAAATAAAGGACTTGACAAGTGTGAAGACCCTTCCACAACCAAAGATCTTTACAGTTCCATTCTTGATGCTTGTGGAAAAATGGCTTTGTACAGATCAAAGCCAAGCTGAACTTTAACAACGATAAGAATTTCTGTGCCTCCTGCACCAGGGATCACTGGTCTGGGTCCACTCCCTGACTGTAGCTACCAGATGTGGCAATGCTCATTTAGTAGAAGTCAGACTCTCAGGAGCTTGTCCACATTTCTTCCTCAGCCTCAGGACTCCAGTGACCTTGTTTGAAAAGAGACCTGGAACCAGTGGCAGTCCTTTCCCCTGGGACAGAAGGGGAGGGGACCAAGATCAGCACAGTTACCCTCAGCATTTCACACACTCCTTACAACAGCCTTGTGGACCAATTTTTATAGACAGTTTGTGATTTTTTGTCCATTTCTTTGAACTTGAGTCATCTTTCTTCAAATAAGTAGTTGTTCTTCCATGGCTCATTTGTTAGGAATGGTTTTTCCAAATTGAAGTTAGTGATAGATATTCATCTAAGAGGGAAATAAGATTTCTGTCTTATGAGGGCCTTCAAATTACACTAACACAGATGAGAATCAAGCTTCTGTCAATATATTTTTTTTTTGGAACAGGGTCTCGCTTTGCAGTCCAGGCTGGCCCTGAGCTCACTATGCAGCCCAGGCAAACCTGGAACTCAGCCATCCTCCTGTCTCTGCCTCCCGAGTGCTGGGATGACAGGCATGAGCCACCATGCCCGTCACTGTGGTATGTGGTGTTGATGGCTGGTGGGTGTGAGTCACCACGCCCAGCATTGTAGTGTGTGGTTGTGGGGATCGGACCCGGGACCTTGTGCTCACCAGGCAGATGCCGGAACCACTGAGCTAAATCTCCGGCCCCTGTCAATATTTTTTATGTAAGAAAACCATGGAGCGTCTCTCTTCGAAGCTGCTTTCACAGTCAGTCTCCCTCTCATAGCACTTCGCCCAAGGTGCTCTTGTCCCTCAAATTCAGAGGGCTCGAGGGGAGGAGGTGGGTCCCCCATCCTTCATCCACTGCTTACTGGCTCTAGGTTCTGCTCTGGAGATTGGGTCGTGGCATTTCCGGGCCACCAGGCCACCAACAGGAAGTCACAGTGAGTGACCCTGAAAGGCGGACATGTGTCAGGGCTTCTGAGGCTCGTGACCCAGCATCAACAGAATCCCTTGAAGCTGTGCAACTGGAAGCGGGCAGGCCCCGCTCCCCACCTGATGAGAACAGAGCTGCTTCAGGGGCTCCTCGCTGTGCAGAGGGAGGAGCAGTTTGGCCTACAGGGACACTAAGTGACTCGCATGCTTGACTAAATTTGGCTGCCTGTAGAGCCAATTCAGTTAGCCATTTAGCCAACCTGTGAGGCACAGCTTCTCATCTCCGTTTTCCAGAAGAGGAAAGTGAGCTTCTGAGAAGCTGGCAGACTTTCTCCAAGTCTGAGGCTCCTCGGGGATGACAGCGAGCGCTTGGGCTCCCGGGAGCTCTTCGCTCCTTTCGAGCAGACTTTGAGATGGGATGTCGAGGGCAGAGATGTGCACAGTGATGTTCTTTACACATAAACTCCAAGAAAAATGCATTTATATGCTTACACAGTCACTTCTCCATCTAATATTTATTCTGCAAATATTAACAAGCAGCTTCTGCTGAGTCTGGGGAGACACTGTATTCTGCATATAATAGAGTCCATCAGGTAAGACGCCAGGTTTTCTCTTTTTCTCCTTTTGGTCAGGGCTATAAACTGACACTCAGAGGATCATGGCTGTTTTAGGATGATTCCATCGTTCGTTTTCAAGGGAAGCATTTTCTAATTTTATAGCCTCTTTTCTTTTCTACCTATAGAGGTCGCCGCATAGTGGTTAAGAACACGCACTATAGATTCTGTAAATAATTAGGTTCAAATTTTAACTTCACTACTTCCTAGTTTGGGGACTTTGGCAGGTAACTTTCCTTCTCTGTGTTTCTGTTTTCTTAGGAATAAAGTGAAGAGAATACCAGTACTTACCTTGCAAGCTTGTGGGGATGGGTAGGTGGGTTTATATTTGTGAAGTGCTTAGAATACTGCCTGGCCTGTGGTAAGACCTTTGCAAGTTTGCCATTCTTAGTATTATTGTTCTTTTTTTTTTTTTTTTCTTTTTGAGGCCAGGTCTCACTTTGTAGTTCAGACTGGCCCTAAATTCACTATGTAGCCCAGGCAAGCCTGGAACTCAGCAATCCTCCTGCCTCTGCCTCCCAAGTGCTGGGATGACAGGCCTGAGCCACCTCGCCAGGCACTGTGGTGTGTGGTACTGATGGCTGGTGGGTGTGAGTCACCATGGCTGGGATTGTTGTATATGGTTACTGGGGATCAAACCAGGGACCTTGCACTTGCGAGGCAGGCTCTAGAAACACTGAGCTAAGTCTCCGGCCTGGTACTATTGTTCCTGATATGAAAGTGGAAAAAAACTCAGGAAACTTACTGGAAAAACTCAGGAGAAGTGGGAAGTATAGTAAAACGATGCCACCAGACTAATTAGAGCTTCGCAAAGTACCTGCAGTGGTAGCTCCACCACACATAACAAACCCATTGAAACAGATGCCGGCGCAAGCCTTGATTTTCGTTCTTTGATTACTGAAAAGAAAACCCTTTAGCTGGAGAGGAGCAGTCAGAAAGGGCTGCTGTACTGTGTGCAGCTCAGGAAAGTACTAACTCCATGATAGATATTAACGCCATGCGGGGGTGCAGCCGTGGTCACTGTGCTCGGGGTGACCCTTTCCTCTTCCTGTCCACCTGAGACATGCCAGGTCTTGAGTGGCCCATTAGTGAAGGACACATGCCTTACTGCTCTAAGGTAGAAGATTCTTTTCTTCCATCCAGATTTTCAAGTCCCAGCATGTTCTTGTCGTGGCTGCTTCTGTGAATTCATTACTGTGGGGAGGAGGAAACAACACTGGGCTTCACTTCCCAGGTGACCTCAGGTGGTCCGGACAAAATCACTCACGGGCTGTGTGACTTTTGCATAATCTTCTCCACTCTGTGCTACTTCTTTTGTAGATTTTAGAGCTATGCTTAGCTCTGATATTTGGGGTGTGGCTGATGGGAATACCTAACGTATCTTTAGGGAAGAAAGCATCCTTCACCTCAGCTCACTCTAGGGCTTTCTGCTGGGTGAAAGCAATTGCTCGCCTCAGTGATTCCTTGCCTCCTCCCCGATCAGTATGACTCCTTGGGCCCGTCTAACCAAGAGCTGCCCATGTCTGTGTCTTCCCTGTGCCTCTACCTGGTCCTACAGCACTCAAAGAATATTCGTGGTACAAGGAAAGAATAAGCAGATAGGAGGGGCTCAACACAAGCCTGGCCTGGGGCACACTTAGGGACCTCGGCTGAGCAACACGGTATTTAAAAGTACCGGTGCTTGCCGCCTCTCAGGCTTTGATGGAGACAGACTCCCACTCTGGACCTCAGTTTCCCCATTTCTGACATTCTGTGCCCGTAAGGCTGTTTTCAGTGGCCATCTACTTTCTTCTACCAATATGAACCTGTGTCTCTTCTTCGTGTTAACACTGTCACTAGGAAGAGGCTGGGAGTCTCTTCTGAGGTTGTCTTGTGTCTGGTCTTCTACAAAGAACAACTCCTATTCTTGTGGGGTCTGACAGCAGCCCCCGGCTCTGAAGGTCTTCGACCCATGAGCTCAGGACACCTCCCTATCCAGATCTGTTCTTTTGCCATAAACTCCACCTCTACACCAAGCAGTGCGGTCAGAGAAGATTGAAAACCAGTCAGTGTTTCCGCAAATAGGTTGCATATGACAGTCACTAGGAGGATGTCTTACTTACTTTTCCCCTTAAAGGAGGAGAGGTTTATTTCGTTTCACAGTCTGTAGAGATTTCAGTGATGACAAGCTGGCTTGAAGGCAAGGTAGCGTGGCACAGAGGCATCACGGAGGAGAAGCAGTCCATGGCAGCGAAACTCTTTCTGTCCCTTGCATCATATCCAGGCCGCCTACTGTTAGGGCACGCACCACTCACGCCTTGAATCTCAACAGCACACTCTTGAAGCTGGCATCACACAACCTAGATACAGACGCCGCTGAAAAGCCCGCCTATGACCGCCTGATGCTTCGGGGCATATCTAGAGCCAAGCCATTGCATCCCACTCCCAGACTCCCCCAAAGACTCACGCACATTTGTTTATGAAAAAAGCATTTAGTCCATCTCTAGAAGTTGCTAAAATGTCCTAACAGTTTCAGCATTGCCGAAAAGTCCAAGTATAAAGTCTCCTCTGAAATTTAAGGCAAACTCTTAGAAAAGAATGTTAAACAAGTTCAATATTCAGTGACACAAACAGACATTTCCATTCCAAAAGGTACAAAGCGGAGGACAGAAAGAACGGGAACAAAGCAAGGTAAAATCATAACAAGGCAGACACATGCCATCTGTGGCCAGTCGTGAACTCTGAAGAGCTCGAGTGGCTCCACCACTAGAGCGCTGCTGCTGGTCCCAGCTCCCGGGGCTCCTCTCTGGGGTCGGCTCTGCCCCCTCCTTGCAGTTTCCTCAGGTGACGCACGTTCTTGGCCTCCCTGACCTTCTGGGATCCGCGCTGCTCCCTCAGCATCGTACTCACGGCTTCACACCCTGCCCCTCAGGGACACTGCCGGGCTTCTCAGGCCTTCTGAAGTCTGGGCGGATGAGCCCCTGCCGCACAACCGGAGCAGTCTTCATGCTCCCAAGCCCAGCACCACGCGCACGGCATCAAGGTGTGCTGTCAGCCGCAGCACTAGCCAGGCTTCCTTTTCTCTTGGCTGGTCGGGCTCAGGGGTGGTGAACTCATGGCACGTGTATTATTTTTTCTTTTAAGACAAAAATGTCCATGTATTAGTTGTTTTTTCTAAACGAAAACCTCAGTATTCAGGGTTAGTGGCAGTGTTAGCACTTTGCAATAAGTAAGTGGGATTGGAGGTGTAGACTGGACACTTGGTCCCTAAATGTTCACCATCGCTGCACCCGAGCGCGAGGGAAAATATACTCTCCTTCTTCTCCCGTGCCTTCAAAGGTCACTGTTGCCAGGTCATAGTGAATGTGCTCTGTTCTCAAAGACCAGGCTCAGCCAATTTTTTTAAGTTCATTTTTATCTTTGTTGGTACATTGTATATACACATCGTGATCAGTCACTTTTGAGGGAGGGCAAACAGGTACGGCCAGTCGGAATAGTCAGGAATGCTGCGGTTTGTGTCATCTAATCGCTTTCACCTTTGAGCATGTAGGGCTCAGGTTGCAAAGGGCTGAGTTTTCGCTATGCCCTGAGCAAAGTTTAATTCAGGTCTACCAGAGGGAACATACTTTCCTGCCATAGACGTATCTACACCGGAAATTAGCAGGGTTAGAAAATCAAGATGTTTATGAAAAAATGCACTACACTCCTATCAGAATTTACATAATGATGATGTTTTCAAGATGTCTAAGATGAGCATTGGGTTTTAGAGACTGAAAAACAGATGAGGGAGAAGAGGATTTAGGTACTATTAGGGGATGGGAAAAATGAGAATCAAGATGTGTCATGCACACGTACAATTTCTCAGTGTTGAATGTGATCATAACGTATATATCAAATGTACCAGTAAAATCAATGTTTTTTGAGACAGGGTCTCGCTTTGTAGTTCCGGCTGGCCCTCAGCTCACTATGTAGCCCAGGCAAGCCTCAAGCTCAGCAATCCTCCTGCTTCTGCTTCCCGAGTGCTGGGATCACGGGCATGAGCCACCACACCTGGCAATAAAATCAATTTTTTAAAAAAGAGTAATTGTCCCAGTGACTCAGGAGGCTGAGAGGACTGAAAGTTTGAGACCAGAACGAGAAACTTAACAAGACCTTGTCTCCAAACAACAACAAAACCCAAAGTGTCCTGGGAAGGTGCTCAGTGCTAGAGTGGGTGCCTGGCATGTGTACCGGCCTAGGCTGCATTGCCCGTGCATTTCTCAAGAGTAATCGTGAACCTGCACTCTTACTGAAAGGACAGGCGCAGAGTCCAAGGGCGGCACCAAGGTGCGCAGAGCAGCGGTGGTCTGTCCTGTAGCCTCACTCAGCGGTTCAGCCTGTGCCCCACAATGGTGCGTCTGTGCGCCCTTGCCTTGGGGACAGAGCACTGTGTGCATTCAGAAACAGCACGGGACAGCTTCGCAAGCTCTCACCCAAGGCTTTTTGCAAGCTTGGAGGTCTTGCAGGCCAACAGCAAACTGAGAACCCCGGGCTCCTGGAGGTCCTCCGCTGTCTCAAGTCATCAGCAGAGTGGGAGTTTCCCAAGGCCAAGCGCAGATAAGGGGTACCTGGCTTCGGCCCACTTCTTCCTTGTAAAACAAAACAGAACAAACTGCCACTACGTGCCCGTCTGTAAAGCACAAGTGATTCCAAAGGTCTAAAGCCATTCTGGAAGGAATGGTTTCATTTTTCTGCCCAGTGGCAGGGGCTTGTCGCAGGCATTGCCGGTGCTGAGAGTGTGGAGCGTTCTCAGCACACTGCTGGGCAGTGGGCAGCGGGGGCACTGGGGCCCCTCCCCCAGGCTGCCGAGGTGTGGCCGACCTTGCAGCGCAGAGCCCCCGGGCTTCTGCACAAGGAGCACTTTGGACCCCTCGGTTTCCAGGGGCGACGCGATGCCTCCCTGGCCATGCCCAGAAGACTGCTCCTCCTAGGGCTGGGCGTTCCAAGCTGCGCGGCCGGGCCTCTCCAGCACCTCCCTCTGCCTTCTCTCCGTCCAGGACTAGATACATGGTGGAGGTGGAAAGTACTGGACCACTTTTTCACATGTCTCAGGTTCAGGTCAGCACCAAAGGAGGTAGCTCCAGCCCTACCTTTCCAGTCAGCCATGAGCCTGTCTCTTAAAAGTGTTAATTTTATTGTGAAATAAACATATGCGCTGTGTTGAAGTCGGCACAGACTACAGGAAGACCACGGAGCGTGGAGAAATCTGTTAGCTTTTTTCCTCCTAATTGATAGGTAGGTGACACCAGACTCTTACATTTATATTTCTGGTTCTTCAGTGTGAAGGATAAATAATAGATATTAAAGTTGAGACCTTTGCAGGTCAGTACTGTCGAGACCTGGAAGGAAGGAAAGATTCCAGACACTGCTTGTAGCTCAAAGAAATGACCTTTGGCTACGAATTAATCGTTTGGAGATCGTGTTTCTCATGTGCTTTCCTTGCAGGAGGAATTGATTAAAGCCGAAATTAATTGCAAACTGGGATTAACCATTTACTTTTATACCACTGCTAAAATTTATTTTTTAGCCGCAGTTGCCTCTGTGTCTTTATGCCAGGTTTTCCTTTACTGTATGGCTTATTCCAGGAAACTTCCCACAGCTAATCGACGCGTCTGCTCACTCAGTCACTTAAAAAACCATGACGCCAGAAAGGCAATAAACTCAAACCCGGCCCGGATTAGCAAGCCCTGGCCAGAACAGAGCGCATTTCCGTCCTGCTCACAAACGCATCGCCTCGCCGCTGGCCACTCCAGTGAGGGAGGAAGGCGAGCGGCGGCCCAGTGGGGATGAGCCGCCTCCGGCCCTGTGACCGCTGACGGGACCCGGGGGAGGTGAGTCTGCAGGCCTTCGCACTGGGCAAGTGCCATCTGGGGCACGCTGGGGAGTTCAGTGGGCACCCTCTCTGGGTAGGGGCAGTGAGACCGTAGTGAAGTCCTAGAAGGCGTTCCTGAGACTACCGGAAAGAGTGCGGTTTCTGTGGGGAAGCCCAGTCCGCCTCTCACCTCGGCAGCTCCTACTTAGCGCTTCAGTTACAGTAAGAAATTGTGCCAGATGCTAAGACACTGTACAAGGGGCCCTGAGAAAGGTCTTTTCAGGGCACTCGAAAGAGGGACGCCCCCTTCTACCTGAGCCGGCTTTCCTAATTGCTCTCTCCTCTGACCTCCCGCAGCCCATTGTTTACTGCCCAGCGGAGTGCTCTGGCTGCCTCTCAGAGATCATCTGTTTATGTGTCTGTCTCTCCAATTAGCCTCAGCTCAGGAGGCCCCGGGCAGGCTTTGTCCACCCCTGTCATCTCCCTCGCGCTGAAGGGCCTCCTGGAGGGTTTGTGGGGAAAGCACAGCTTGTGCCGAGAGGGTGGCACCGCTTTCTCCCCAGAGTGAGAGCATTCATCCCTGCCAGGGCAGCTGAGCGCAGAGACATCCTTGCTTGGCTTTGTGTCACCTCCAGGCTGCACTGCGAGCTCTCGTCTCTATAGTCCTCAATATCCATTGTGTACCTGCCTGGGTCAGGAGTTCACCCACATGGGTGACCAAGCTGCTGGGACCCCTCTCTGCTCACGACTCCTGGAAACAGATACATTGGTGACACGTAGGTCATGTGTTACAAGGGGACAGACAAGTCAAGGTACAACAGAGAAAATCCCTTGTCAGTCAGAGTTCACCATCAGTGTCCCTGTGACGAGCCGGTCGCAGCTGTGCACCCCTGGGAGAGTTTACTAATGGTCAGGCTGCTAAAGCTGACTTTTTTTTTTTTTTTTTTTTTTGAGACAGGATCTCTCTTTGTAGTTCAGGCTGGCTCTGAGCTCACTATGGAGCCCGGGCTAGCCTCGAACTCATGGCAATTCTCCTGCTTCTGCTTATAGGCATGAGCCACCATGCCCAGTCGTGGTGCCCATTTTTTTGACTGGGCCTTTAAATTTGGAGCATTCTAATATTTTTGAGTTCTTTATATATTCTGGATAGTAGTCTTTTGTCTGATGAATAGCCACATAGCAAAGGAAACCAGCAACAAAGGGAAGTGAAAACTTAGAGAATGGGAAAATGGTTTTGCTGGCTTTCAGGATAGTCTGAGCCTTGGGACGGGAGGCGGACTCTTCAGAATGGAACTTTTCACTCTGTTACTCACCTGTTTAGTAGAAGCTATCACTTTCTTAGTTTTCTGTCATTATTCTGGCCTAAAATGGAACACAGTGACAGATACTTGTCCGGGCCAGATGTAATGACATATTTAGCATGACACTGTGAGCAGCGGTAGGGTCTAGCTGTCAAGAGGTGGACTTTGGAGTCTCACAGAACAAGGTGCTAATCTCAATTCCATTTCTTGCTAGTGGTGTGAGTTGGCTTCTCTGTGACTCAGCTTCCCCCTCCATCAGATGGGACGCTGGTTTCTACCTCAGGCAATAGTTGGGAAATTCATTCAGATGTGTATTCAAAATCCCTCTGCTATGGCACATAATATAGAAAAGTGATGTGTCAACATTATGATCATTTTAGGTTGGGATGTTGTGGCCTGAATTGTTCTCTACTTAATTCTCCCATTGTCCATAGACAACCTTGCACCTTTGCTCAACTGTGAACTCCTTCCAATGACGTTTCATCCTGGTCTACTCCCCTTGGACAGTCTCATTCACCTACTGCCATAGTTTCACCTGCCACCCTTTATTTTGTTCTAGTTCTAGATGATAATTTAAGAATGGAAACTTTTAGGACAAAAAGTTAAGTCTATTCAGTCTGTCATTTTTAGAGTAATTTTAATTAATTTTCACCTCTGTAAGCCTTTAATGTTTTTCTTTCTCTTCAGTGTCCTAAAGTTTTATCATAATGTGTTCATGAGTTTGCTTTTATTTATCTTGTCCAGGCATCACTATCCATCTAAGGCCTTGATTCCGATGCTCACAGTATTCTTTTCAGTCTAGAACCAGAATCACGTATTTGGTTATTTTCTGCTGAGCCACATTCATACGTCCCTTGAATACCTCAAGCTCATATGTGCAAAACAACTCTTCTCAAGGAATTTTCAGTCATAGAGTAAACAGCACTTTCTGGGGCAATTAAACGAGACCTCCGGAGAAAGTGGTATAAGCTACACCTTCAAATCAAGGTCTGATTTCATTTATACTTGGTGAAAGGAGAGGCCATTTGAAGGAAAGACAAGAGGACAAGGTAGGAAAGCTTCGGGCTGTGCAGTGGAGATCCCGGTTTGACTATGTGTCTTCCGGTCTTCCTTTATAGTGTTTCATCTCTCTCCTTATTAAATACCAGCTCCCCAGTGACTGGCTCCACAGCGGCAGCTGAAAGAGTCAGGGAAGAGGGCTGGGTTCTCCCCTGCTGTGGTCCTTGGTCTATGTTCGGCTGTGGGACACACTGTCACTGCCTCCTCCTTGGTTTGATGGCACTGAAAAGAACAGAGTGGTTTTGTCTCTGTTGAGAGCCTCTGAAAGCTGCTGACTCTCATCAGGCACTGTAGAGAAATATCTGAGCGTGCAGTGCTACTCACCAACCCCAGTCAGTGACTCTCACTGACATGAAAATCCCATTTGGAAGAAGTAAACACGAGAAATTAGGCTCACTTGAATTGAAAGCACCTTATGTACACTGTAAAGGCCAGGCAGCCTGAGTGATGACCACAATCAGTTACCATTCTAAACTGGTGGCCTCAGGCCCAATGGCCTCCCACTGATTCTACTAGTACATATAGAAGGCAATTGAAAGTATTTTTTGACTTGTTTTAAGTCTACCTCGCCATCTATTACTTTGCAAATACTGACTCCAGGCAAGAAAGTCAGTGACATTTCTAAGCCACAGAAAAAAAAAAACTGGTCCTTTCATTGTTGGACAAGTCTACAAGAAATGGCAGCCCTCCCCCACACCTCTTCACACTGATGACTTGCACAGATAGTGCAGCCTGAATAACCACATCTATATCCAAAGGACCGAAGCTCAAAGCTGGGAACATCTAAGCAGTATGACCTTTGCTAAGACCATACCTCCATGACTACCTTCGTCCCTATCAATCAACTGCATGCTTGTAAAAATCTTCAACTTAGTTCCTAGGCAGCAAAGAAGGCATGCTTCCTCTGAACAGGGCAGCCTGGACAGCGATTATTATTTTCTTCAGGCCCAGCACAGATTGAAACAAGGATTCTAGAAGCAATTAGACAAATGAGGAAATTCTTGTGTGGCTTAGGCCTTAAGTCCTTTGAGATCTTACTTCTTGGCCCCTTTATTCTTAATATTGTGTGCTTGTTTCTGTTCTTTTTATTCAGTTGAAGATGTGAAGAAGTGGGGGCCAGGCTAGCAGTTCATGCCTCAGAAGCAGGAAATTAGAAGCTTGGGTGCTGGCTTTAAGCTTAAGCTTCCCTGCTGAGCTTTTGCTGGGGAAAAAGTGAACGCTTTAGCAAGGGAGCCGAGAGAGCTGTGCCGCAAACCTTCCACCTATAGCCCGAGCATTTCCCCTGCGGCTGTGCAATCTTCTACTTCCAGGTTTGGAAATACCGTTCAGGGTTTCAAGTATTCAGGGGCTGTGTGGTCGGGCCTGGCATTAGCACAAATCTTTAAATATACCTATGGGTTAGGTCCTAGCTGGCAGGCGCTACACGGCAGCAAGGTGGCTGGTTTGTATCCTCCTCTCCTCCTCCCTTCTGCATCCCATCGTCCCTCAAACCCCTCCCCCCTCCTGATGAAATTTCCACTGGACTTCAATACAGTAATTACTTCCCTGTTTTAATTCCATGTATGCCGGGTGCAGGCAGGCCCTACACCATCATGTGTGAGGAATTATCTCAGGAGTTCATTGCGAACATTTTCCTTCAAGATAGTGCATGGGAAGAACTGCCCTGAATCCTTCCAGAATTTCTCTCTGATTTGACTGAGGGATAAGTGAGGGACGGCAATCATGGCCTGACATATGACACTGCCTATAATCTTAAAATCGTGCCTAAAATATCACTTGCACACTTTTTGTTGGTATTTGTAGCCCTTTTTTTATTTTTTGCCCATTTTTCAGTATGATTTTTAGAAAAATGTATGTTTAAGTTTACTGACCATCTTTTAGGTACATGTAATCTGCTGCTAAGCCCATATATTACACTATTAGTTTTCAATTATTGTAGCTTCCAGGAATAGAATTTAATTTAATTCCTCCATGTGATTCACAGCTTTCTGTTGACTATCTCTAGCTGTGCAATTTCATAAACCTATTAATATGGTTATTTTAAAGTTTATCTCTGATACTTAGGAAACTGATATATGAATCAATTCCTACTGTTTCATTTTTTGTTTTTGGTCACAAAACTTTGTCTCCTAGTTTGTTTGACAATTTTTATTGACTATTAGGGATTGTTTCTCAATACAAAATGAGATAAAGTGAGAACCTGGGCGATAGCATCTTTTTTGGGTGGTGGTGGTGGCTCTGGGGACCGAACCTATGGTCTTCTCACTGAGTGTATTTCCACTCTTTAACTTTTTCTTTTTGGAACAAGGTCTCGATAAGTCACTCAGTTGGCCAGGCTGAGCTCAAATTTGTGATCCTCATGCTTCAGCTTCCCAGGGTGCTGGGGTTGGAGGCCTGTGCCACCACTGTAGGGTAATTATGTCATCTTCTCAATGCCAGAATTTAGTTGGACTCCTCACAGGTAGTATGGATAGGAGCACATCACCCAAGTCTAAGGTGAGGCTGGGCCAGTTCAGAGCTGGTCTTCCATTTTATTTATTTATTTGTTTGTTTGTTTGTTTTGGTTTTTTGAGACAGGGTCTCGCTCTGTAGTCCAGGCAAGCCTCGAACTCAGCAATCCTCCTGCCTCTGCCTCCCGAGTGCTGGGATGACAGGCATGAGCCACCACGCCTGGCACTGTGGTATGTGGTAGTGATGGCTGGTGGGCGTGAGTCACCATGGCCAGCATTGTTATATGTGGTTACCAGGATTGAACTCAGGACCTCGCGCTTGTGAGGCAGGAGCCGGAACCACTGAGCTAAATCTCAGGCCCTGGCCTTCCGTTTTTGTGAAAGTTGCTAACTTCTTGTTCACCCCTAATTTGAGTTGCAGTCATTTGAGTGGGAAAGAATATCATGCATTTACTTAGCACTTTTATTTGATAATAGTACTTTTCTTTTATGCTGGAAAAATAGTACTTTTATGCTGGAAATAATTTTTCCTAATATCATTTACATTATCATTTGTTTTTATATTGTAATATCTGTGTCTGTGTACTTATGTATATTTTTTTATTCTACCATATGTTAAAATACCAATATAATCATCACTGCTAATAAAAGGTTGACATGTGGCTCATGCCTGTCATCCCAGGACTTGAGAAGCAGAGGCAGGAGGATTGCTGTGAGTTCAAGGCTTGTCTGGGCTACGTAGTGAGCTCAGGGTCAGCCTGAACTACAAAGTGAGACCCTGTCTCAAAAAACTAAAACAAAGACTGACAGTAATTTAATAATTCTGTTTCTTTGTCTTTAATATATATTTCACTAGGGATATACAGTCAAAATATTGTTTCAAAAATTCTCAAATTTTTCTGTTCTAAATGATCATACTATCAACTTGACATACAGATAGGTTTATTTCTTTGAATTTGTTTCCAATTTTAAGGAATTTGTTTTTTTCTTTGATTTGATTTTAGTCTGAAATTACATGAAATATTAAATAGTTCTAAATCCAAAAGTATTAAACAAAAGATTTAGAGATGTCACTTTCACTGGGCTTCCTTTCCTCATTTTCTGTTCCCTGATATGAGTCACAGGCAGTCCCCTTTTGTTACATTTTCATTTATTCTCTTCCTGCTAGACTACAAAAACTTCCCCACTTTCTTCACACAAAAGATGATCTCAGATATATCTTTGTGCACCTTGCTTTCTCCACTTAGCCACTGTCTTCTATAGATGTAATTAGACAGTGGTGCTTCAAGCACTTCTTTATTTTCTTTCAGAGGAGCATTTAGAGAAAGACCTCAGCTTATTCAACCAAACTGCTGCTGATAGATAATAGCTTGTTTTCAATTGTGTGGTATGACAAACAGTACTGCAGTGAAGAGCTTGCCCATGGATGATTTCCTGCTTCTGTTGGTGAACTTTTGGTGTAGACTCGTAGGTGTAGAATTGTTGGCTCAAAGGGTGAATGGTGTGCCCTCTTACTAGATATTGTTAAATTTGTTCTCCATATGCATCATACCATTTTATTGTTTATTTTAAATTTGTAGTAGTCCATGTCCACAGTACACAATGGTTGAGAGAATTGGTACACGTACATAACACATCTCGATTCTTTTCTCCCCCTTCACTCTGTCCTGCTGCTATTGTGCAGCATCGGATTGAGTCATGTCATTTTAGAAGAAATATTTTGTAATCACAATTCTCATCATTTCTCTCTCCTGTTAAAAATCTTCTTTTGAAGGCTGGAGATTTAGCTCAGTGATTCTGGCGCCTGCCTCGCGAGCGCAAGGTCCTGAGTTCAATCCCTGGTAACCACATAGAATGCTGGGCGTGGAGACTCACGCCCAGCAGCCATCAATACCACATACCACAGTGCCGGGCGGCTCACACCTGTCATCCTAGCACTCGGGAGGCAGAGACAGGGGGATTGCTGAGTTCAAGGCTTGCCTGGGCTACATAGTGAGCTCAGGGCCAGCCTGAACTACAAAGCGAGACCCTGTCCCTCCCCCCCAAAAAAATCTTCTTTTGTGATGACATTTAGTGGTACATTTTGGATATGCATAATAACATTTGTCATATTGTATATGATGTATTACTGTATATGATGTCATATTGTGTATGATGTATCTTGCTTCTTTTTTTTTTTCCTGTTATAAATCTGTGGGATTTTTGTGGGTCTCATGAGGAGATCCTAGACCCGGCCCCACTGACCCTCTGCACACTGCGCCCCCTGAGTTTGTCTTGTTCTGTCTCCCTGCCCCCTCCTCACCTGCTGGAATTCCTTTCTCCCTTTTCTCAGCTGACTCCCAGTGACCCTGCCATCTGTCCCAGGCCTGCCCCAGGCACTGTCCGGCTCCACACCACTGTGGAGCTCGCTCCTGTCTGCTGGGGTTCCGCGAGCCTGGAGCGGCTCACTGCAGGAGCAGACAGTGCCTGCCCCAAAGCCCGTCCCACTCACTGCCCTGGGACCTTCTGTAAAGCAGGGCTCTCAGAGAGCAGTGGCATGCTTGGATCTGTGTGAGATTCGGGCCTTGGGCCTGCGCATGGAAGAAGGACCAGAGCGGCCCACACAGGCAGCCTGCGGTCGTCGTGTAGGCAAGCAGATGCGAGTGTTTACTGGGGAAAATGGCAGTGGGGGCAGGGAAGCCAGGAGTCTATGTGAGGACTCATCGGAGAGTTCCTGTGGATAGGACTGGGTGTGCTAGCTGAGAAATGGGAGCGTTGAAACGGATTGTGTGCTTTCCAGGCCGGGGTGGGGGGCAGAGACAGAGACAGAGAGACGGAGTCAGAGAGACAGAGAGGGAGTGGAAGAGGAGCCATTCAGGGGAAAATGAGTCCTGTTTGGACAAGTTGAGTTAGAGGAGCCTGCGGAACAGCCCAGTGATGGAGACAGTCCTTACGATCTAGGTCCTTCAGTAATAGTAATTTGAATAGTGATCATTTGCAGAGGCCTCTGGGAGCTCCAGGACACACAGGTCCCCTGTACTGCCACCGTCGCAGGGGACCCTGTCACCCAGCTCCGTCCTCGGCTACCTAAGAGGTGTTGCTAGGGGCCCCAGGCCCTAGCACGCAGCGGGGGAGTTAGGCGTGGAGACCTCGGAGAGCCGGCCTCCGTTTTGCCTCTGGGAACTTACCTCGTGACCTTGGTCAACTTGATTTCTCCTCTGCAAAGTGGGTGTGATAATAAGGGTAGCTACCTGAGGGGTTGTTAGAGGAATTAACTGTTCACGCACACGCAGCGCGTAAACACCACCTGGCAAACGAGGAGCACAATAACTTTTTCCAACTCTACCCCCGAACGAACCCCTCCCCGGGCACCCTTTGGCCACTTTGGGGACAAAGCCGAGATGCTGTTCTCCATGGCTTTGTTTTGCACCCCGCACAGACACTCTGGGCTCCCTCGGACCCGCCCAGGCGGAGCTGCGGGGAAATCCCTAAGCTCAGCAGCTGCCGGCTCGGCTCCCTCCACCGCGGCCTCTGGCCCCTGCCCTCTTCTCACTAGCGTGCGCCTGGCTGCCAGTCACCCTGAAGCCTGTGCCAGGCACACTCCTGGGGAGGTGCCCGGGCTTCCCACCCTGGACTGAGCTGGATGAGTTTGTGGCCTTAAAACTTAACTTTGTAGTTGTCCAGGGAGAAAAGACACCGGAGAGGGGCGGGAAATTGCTCAGGTTCCTACGAGATTTTTCTTTTTACTAATTTTCCCATTTGTTTTAAAAATTAATTAGTTAATTAGTTAATTAACTTAGGCTACCGGGGATCAAACTGAAGACCTGGCGCCGACCAGGAACCTCTTGAGCCCTGTTCACAACGCCCTCTCGAGCCGGGGACCGTCCTTGTCTTTAGACCCGGAGAAAGGAGGAGGAGGACTTCGGGCGCCCTCGCCTGTCTGGCCTGGCTCTGTGGGAGCGGATGCGGAGGCCCCGGCTGTGCTGCTGTCTGACCCCCGGGCCTCAGCCCACTTGCCTGTTTGAACAGCGAGCACTCCTTTTCGTGCCGAGGACTGCGGCTAAGACCAGCGGCCGGCCATGAGCAGCAGCAGCCTTTGTTTTTTTTTTAATCCCTCTTGGCCGGTTTCCTGGAGCCCCATGAAGGCCAGGGAGCCCAGAAGACCCGGAGCTCCTTTGCCCGGTCTGCGCCCTCCAGGGAGCGCACGGCGGCCCCGCAGTGCCACCCAGAGGCCGCAACGCCAGGCGGCAGAATTCACTTTTGCTTCTGCACTTGGGCTTTGGCGCTCCCCTCCGAGGAAGGAGCTCTGGACGTCTCGGAGTGCTGAGGCCTGCGCTGTGCGTGCTCGGAGAACACCGATCTAGCCCCCTGGGAGCCTCTCTCGCAGCTGACTCCGCCGCGGGCATGCGCGTTCGGTGCCGCCCGAGTAGGAAGGCCCCGGACAGACCCAGGAGCCACCTCGAAGCCCTTAGTCTTAGCAAACGACACAAACAGGAGAGCAGTCCTAGAAATACCCAGGCGCCAGAGTTGTTCTGGAGCCAGATGGGGACAGCAGGGCCAGCGGGGTGGAGTGGAGGGCCCGCCCGTCCGTGGGGGGCTGCGGTGCTAGCTAGACGGCCATTTGCAAAAAGACGTTCCAGCCCCACTGACACGATGCATTCAGGGGCCATCCAGACAGAGTGAAGAAGGTCTCGGACGACACCCTCACTCCTGACAGCGCCCCTTGTACTTACCTCGGAGGATAGAACGTGTGCAAACGGGTAACTGCCCAGGGACGTTCTCAGTAGCCTTGTTGTAAAAATAGGTATACAAATAAGGCACAAGCTACATAAGCGTAAAATCATTTAAAATAATTAGACAAAAACCTATGTGTAGTTCCTCTTTAACACATGGTACCGGGAAACTGGATATCCGGTACATCAGAATGAATCTAGCTAGATCCATATTTCCTACCCTGTATTAAAATCAAATCAAAATGGATCGAAGACCCACATGTAAAATCAGAAACCCTGAATTTGCTGGACCCTAAAATAGGCAGAACTCTTGTAGACATAAGTATGAGCAAAGACTTCTTGATCAGAAGCCCACTGACACAAGAAATAATACCAATAATCAACAAATGCAATTACATTGAATTGAAAAGTGTCTGCTCAGCAAAGAAACAACAAAGTAAGAGATAAGATTGGAGCAAAATTTTGCCAGCTAATCCTCAGACAGAATGTGAATATTGAGGCTATAAAAAGAACACAAACATTAGACTCCAAAAAACAAAAGACTCAGCTAAAAGTGGGCAACTGAAATGAATGCACTACAAAGTGTACGTGAAAAAAAATGTTGCACATCTATGGTCTTTAGAGAGATACAAATAAAAATAACACTAAGATGATAAACTCAAAATGCAAACAGTTTTAAGAACAAAATAAAAAAAAACAGCAAAAAACAAGAAGGTAAATTTTGCCGGGCATGGTGGCACACACCTGTAATCCCAGTACTTGGGAGACTGAGGCGGGAGGATTGCTGTGAGTTCGAGGCCAGCCTGGGCTGTGCAGTGGGTTGGAGGCCAGAGCTATATAGTGGGACCCTGTCTGAAAAAAATAAACACAAACCCTCAAAAACAAGCACAAACAGGGCCGGAGGGTTAGCTCAGTGGTTCCGGCGCCTGCCTCGCAAGCGCAAGGTCCTGAGTTCGATCCTCGGTAACCACATATAAAATGCTGGGCGTGGGGACACGCCCACCAACAATCAACACCGCATACCACAATGCCGGACGTGGTGGCTCACGCCTGTCATCCCAGCACTCGGGAGGCAGAGACAGGAGGATTGCTGAGTTCGCGGCGGCTTGCCTCGGCACCATAGTGAGCTCAGGGCCAGCCTGAACTACAAAGCGAGACCCTGTCTCAAAAAAAACAAGCACAAACATAGACCCATGATAAAATGAGGCATGTGTTACATAGGTAAGAAATTCATTGGGTTTGCAATAAAATATTAGCAACAATTACCTCAGGAGAAGGAAGCAAAGGATCACACATGGGTGTTTGACTTTCTTCTTTTGATGTATTTCCTTTTCACTCAACATAGAAATGTTTGTATTTATTCTTTGCTTGCTTTTATTCTTTTACTTCTTTTATAAATTACAAAAGTAGCACAGACTTGCAGAAACTCAAACCACGCAGAACTGTACGTGTGAAGGCTTTCTTTCTCACCACGCAGCCCCTCAAAAGGACAGCTGTGAACATGCTATACATACTTTCCAGACATTTGTGTGGCATATAAAGCTATGCATCTGTCTATTTTAATATAAGTGGGCTCATACTGGATATACTGTGCTGTAACTTGCTTTTTTGACTAAACAATAAGTCACGTGTATATTTCATGTAAGTACATGAAGATTTGCCCTATGTTTGGAAAAATACACTTTTCAGTTTTTTGTATTATTCCCTTATATAGTTACACCCAAATCGTCTCTGATTGCCCTACAGTAGTGATGTATTAATATGTATTAATTGCATAATGAAAATATAATAGAACATTTTCTTTTTTTTTCATTATTCAGTAAACTTTATTGGTATATTATATACACAGCTCACAATCACACACAACATTGGGGAATTTGTACCAATATGTGACACAGGTCAATTCTCGTTTTCACCCACATCCCTGCCCACCCACCCCTCCCCACCCCCTATATACATACTCTTTTATTTTTTTCTGAATCATATTTATTCCTTCCCCTCATTACATTCCCACACAAATTCCATTTGGATATTTCCCATTCTACAAAAACTAGCATACATTCTAGAGCTCCTTTACCTCTACAGGTGCTCATATCAAAGAAAAGATCCAGTATTTGCATATCTGTGTTCTATTTATTTCACTTATTAGTGTGTCCTCCAGGTGTCTCCATTTGCACATAAATGAATCAATCTTGTCATTCTTTATGACAGAGTAATACTCCATTTTAAAAAAAACCATGTCTTCTTTATCCAGTCTCCAGTTGATGGGTATCTGGGTTATTTCCAAGATTGAGCTATCACGTACTCAGCTGCTATGAACATGGGTGTACATCTGTCTTTCCAATGTGATTTTAAAAATTCCTTTGGGTATATGCCTAGCAGGGGGATAGCAGGGTCGAATGGGACCTCTAGTCCTAGTTTAATAGAACATTTACTTGAAAAAGTAGAAAAAGCAAAGAAAGGAGGAGAAAGGAAGCAAGGCGGAGGATTTTGTCTGCTAACTTTCATTTTACTGTGGACTCAAGGCTCCTTTAACTTGGCAGATATCTCTGATTCTAGACAACTGTCAGGATTTGATGAGGTTCAGAAACAAGACTCAGTCCCTTACTCCAGTCAGAGGGTCCAGAGAGCCGGCGGCCCTGGGGTGCAGTCCAGGTCCCCAGGCTTGGAGAGGAGCCAGAATCAGGACAGAAAGTCCAGCCGGAACGTCAGTGACGTTCAGGGAAGAAAACAGTGCAACCTGAAATAAAATCATTCAGACGACCTTCGTGGAAGTGAAACAGACTATCTTTATCTTTTTAACTTTTTACATCCTTTTATTAATGACTTATATTTATTTCTCCTATTTTCCCAGATTTACTGAGTCTAGCTATATTGTATAAATTTAAGGTGATGATGTGTTATATGTATATATTGTGAAATGATTACCAAAACCAAATTAGTTACAACATCAATTAGCTCATCTAGCTACTGTGAGTGTGTGATGGGAATATTTAACATGTGTTCGCTTAGCATTTGCCTAGAATGCACAAGGCCCTGGATTTGCACCCAAGCGTGAGAGCCAGAGGCAATTCTCTCAGCAATTTCAAGTACACGTACAGTACTGTTAACTAATGTCCCCAGGGTGCACCAGGGGTTCAGAACTCACTTTACAACTGGCCCTGTGGACCTTTTGGCCACTCCTCATTTCCCCACCACCACCTGTTTCCCTGCCACCATGTTCAGTTTCCTTGAGCTTGACTTTTTCCAGATTCCACACCTAAGATCATATAATTGTGATTTCCATGTATCTCTCTGATGGTTGGGGGTGTTGGACAACTTTTAATTTACCTGATGGCCAGGTGAATGGAAAAGTGTCTATTCAGGTATGTTGCCCATTTTTCTTTTTTATTAGTCTATGTTTGCAGTCCATGATGTTTACATTTCTCCTGTGGAGTTAGTACATGCACATAGCACACCTTCATTCCTTTTTCATTCCCTTTCCCTTCCGCTCTCCCCTTTCCGCCATCTCTTAATCCCCTTCCATTTGAGAAAGGCATATCTCTTTACTTCCTATTATCTATCTTTACTTCAATCTTCATTTAAAATTTGAGTTTCTTTTATAAGAGAAACAGTGTGACACTGAAGCTTGTATATCTGGTTTATTTCACTTGACATTATGGTCTCAAGGTGGGTCCACTTCCCTACGATGACTCAAGTTTGTCCTGTAGTCACCCCAGGACTGAGGTGTTATGAATTGTGCGGTTGCAAACATGGGTGAATGTGCATCACTGTGCTATGATGTCTGTAAGTGTTTGGGGAAGAAACCCAGGAGGGGAATAGAGGAGTCAAATGGAGTTTCTACTTTTAGCTTTTTGAGGGGTGTCCATACCAATTTTCGTGTAGTTTACTAGTTTACATTCTCACCAATAGTGTAGAAAAATTCCCCTTTTCCTGCACCTTTGCATTTTAAAGTACACTTATAGGGTTGTTGCTTGTTTTTACTTGGCTATTGATTTCTATGAGCTCTATGCTTATTTTTTTTAATTCAGTTCTTTATTGGTACAATTTACATACATCTCAAAATCACATATAACATTGGGAAATTTGTACCAGTATATGCCACAAGTTAATTCTCATTTTTACCCATATCCCTACCCACTCCCCCCTCCTCCCCCCTTTATACATGCTCTTTTATTTTCTTTCTGTATCATATTTATTCCTTCCCCTCATCACATTCCCACACCAAGT
>PVIC010017945.1:0-32154 GCA_004025085.1 Thryonomys swinderianus
GCTTCTGTTTAATGAACGCAGTGTAGGGCATTATACAGCATAAGCAGTGGGAGGGGTTTGCCGTGGCTGTCGGGGATTTGTCTGTGGTTGTCAGAGGAGGGGCCCAACATTGAGGAGGACCTGGGAATCTCCAGCCTTGGCAGCTCAAAGATCTCTTAGGTCTCAATTTAGTCTACAAGGGCCAAGGGCTCCCTCAGGACCTAGGAGACTGGCATGTGGTGCACTTGGCTCAGTCACACCTGGATTTCACCATCATCTCCTCCCCTTTGTTTAGACCTGATGGTCTCTGCCAACACTATGACATTTTTATGGGTTTGGTCAGATTAGGGTGACCCTAAAATTAGCCCATGTGTCCATGAATTTAACTTAGGTCAGCCCACTGTGAACCCCTCCCAAATGGAGTCCCAGACATTATTAAACGCAACCACATTAAAGGACTAAGTCCATTTGGGACAGTAGGTTGACAATGGCAGCACGGGTATCATGGAAGAAAGTCAAAACTTGTCCAAGGGCATGCGTAGTATTTTGAGCGAGTTGATTAACAGCGGTAGCAGTGGCCATCTGCTTGTGCAAGGTGACTGAAGCAGTGGCGGCTGTGGAGACACAGTGATGGTGATGATGGCTGAGGCCCCTAAATCACGTTTTCTGTGTGAGTGAAGCATAAAGGTTAAACAGGGGGTCACTGCCCAACCAGCCTTCGGCAAGGGGTGGGCACACAGGCGCTGAAAGGCAAGATTGTTGAGTTGGTGTAGGACACAGTACAAGTCACTGCACAAGTAAGAGATCCTAGAGACACTGGAGAAGGAAGCAGTGGCCCCGGAGCAAGGAAGATGGTCAGTGGTGTCGGTCGTTAGGTCGCCAGGGTGGAGGAAGAGTCAGTTGGAGGTGAGGTAGAGAAGCAGACAGAGGAAGGAGAGACAGAAGGATTCCGTGTGGTATCAGCGGGAGACTCGGGGTGGATGCCATCGATAACTACAGGGTAAATGGAGGAGTCATTGCCAAAGGGGCGGGGAAAGGAGCAGCTCCAGTGGACTGTGAGTAGAAGAGGGCGGCTGGGAACTAGGCCCATACTTGTGTGACCACAGCCTGGGAATCGGTGGTGAGTACAGGACACAGGAGGAACACCAGCTCTGGCCCTGGTATGGGGCGGGGGTGCTGGAGGGGCCAAAGGACAAGCTTGGTCATGGAGGTCCTTTGTATCCGTCCAGGTAGTCTTATTGGGGTGTCATGGTGCTGGGTGGCATCAACTTTTTGGGGGCAGTTCCTGAAGCAAGAGCCTCCTCATTTGGCAGATTGGCGGATCGGGTGGCGGTGTAGGGCTTGAATTTTTTTTTTTTTTTTTTTTTTTGAGCCAGGGTCTTGCTTTGTAGTTCAGGCTGGCTCTGAGCTCACTATGTAGCCCAGACAAACCTGGAATTCAGCAATCCTCCTGTCTCTGCCTCCCGAGTGCTGGGATTACAGGCGTGAGGCACCACGCCCAGCATTGTATGTGGTTACCGGGGAGCAAACTCAGGACCATGGTGCTTGCCAGGCAGGCGCCGGAACCACTGAGTCAAATCTCTGTTCCAGGCTTGACATCTTTTGTAGGGAGCCACCATTCTGCAGGCTGAGCTGCTTGCAGGAGTCGCGGTCCAGGCTTCGGTTGAGGTAGAGGTCAGTGTCCTCTGCACGGATCCAGTTGTTCTTGTGAAGCGGCTTGTGGCAGATGCCATAGAGGTGCTGGCCCAGGTGGAAGCTGGGCACCTCTCTGGGCGTGTCTCGCAGGGCGTGTACGTTGAGCAGCAGGGTCCCGGCTGCCTGGTCCAAGTACCGCCGCTCCCAGTAGGCTCTCTTGGGAGGTGGAGGCCCAGAGGAGCTTCACTGAGTAGTGGCAGCTGCAGGAGACACAGCCCACCAGCAGGTGTAGCCTTTGCCGTCAGGAATGAGGGCTGGAAACTGCCAGCAGCTGGAGCAGGTTAAGGGGTGGAACAGAAGGAGGGGCCAGAGACCCGTAGGGGGCGGGGCCTGTGTGCTGGCTGGAAGCGAAGAGGCGCCCACGCCATTTTGGGATTGTACAGAAGAGTGGAGGATAGTTCCCATTATGAGGTGAGGTCGGTGGAACGAAGGTGGAAGGGGGCCTGACACGTTAAAGAAGTGGCCTGCTGAGCCCCGGGGAGGGAAAGAAGCGGCCTGCTGAGCCTCGGGGAGGAGGAGTTCCCCACGAAGGTGGGGAGACTCACCCGAGACCGAGGCAAAGCGTGACCCGAGGGCCCCACGTTTGGGCGCCAGTTGTTGTAGTTGTCGGAGCCGCACACTGAAGGGTGAGGCACAGAGTCGCTTTTGAACATTTAGTTTCTTCCTGTTTCACAATACCTATCATACATTCTAGAACTCATTTACACTTTTGGTTTCTCATACCAGAGAAATGATACGGTATTTACACATCTGTGTCTTATTTATTTTATTTATAAATGTGACCTCAAGGTATGTCCATTTAAGTATAAGTGACTAAAGTTTATCATTCTTTATGGCAGAATAATAATCCATTTTATTAAAAAAACCAATGCCTATATTCTGAGTCCTTTTAACTGAATGTGATGGATACATAACAATGTCTACTTGATTTTCCCCAAATGTATAATTCATTAATTTATCTCTTCCCACTGATTTGAAACATAACTTTTACCACACACCAAATACTTATAAGTATCTGAATACTTTTTGATTCATTTTTCCTATTTATTTTGCCAGCAATACAATACTCGTTGGTTACTATAGCTTTACAGTAATTTTCAATGTATGTTTGTTTAAGTGCCCTTTCACCCAACATATTAATGCATTTTATGAACCTCATGAGCTTCACTTCCAGATGAACCCTTTTGTCAACTTCTTTTTTTAAAAAAATCTTTATTGGTACATGGTATATACACATCGTGATCACACTCATTGGGAATTTGTACCAGTATATGACACATTTTAATTCCCATTTTTTCCCATTCCCCTACCTTCGACCCCCTAAATACATAAGCTTTGTTTCCTTTTTTTTTCCATTACCATCACATTTTTTCTTTACCCCTCGTTACTCACCCCTCCACCACATTTCCTGCATCTCCAATGAGTTTTTTAAAACTCCCCTGAATTTACGGGATACCTTGCATCTTTTACCATTAGTAGTCCCATCTTCAAACATATCTCTTTATTTCCATAAATAGAATTTAGGGCTTTTCTTTCTGTTGTCATTATGCCAGTCTGTAGATATTTTATAATCACTTGTGATTTTGAGAATGATATAATCTGTAGTGTATGGTTTTAACCAGTATTATCTAGAACATATTGATTTGTACATGTGTATTTTTAATTATGTGGCCATCCTATATGCTTTTGTAAGTTTCACAACTTTTAGTGGCTCGTGGACTTCAGAACAGTTTCATCTGTAAAGTGATAGTTTCCTTCTTTATAGTAGTTATGCCTTTCCTTATTGTGTAAAGTTATTTTTGTTATGGTATAGTTGTTTGGGTATTCCTTTCAGGGATCAGTTTTGGACGTCAGTGGGATTGTGAGAAGAGGAAATCTTTATGACTTGAGCAATTTCTTTGAGACTCCAAAGGTATCTATCTGTGCTGCCTTCCTCTTTGACTTATGCAGCATGGACTCACCCCCTTCCACCCATTCATTAAAAAATTCCCTCGCTTAGCATGATGTGACTGTTCCATATTTAGCTATGAACAATCTCATCATTTTCCTGATGGAAGATAACTCAAGCTTGTATCAATAGGAGTCCCTGTTCTCTGAGTCAGGCTCTCTTCCTATTATCCAGTCTTTCTGTCTTTCTGAAGCAAAGCAGTAGAGTTCAAAAGCTATTTCTCAGCACATTAACCATGATAAACGGGGAACTTGTGAATACTGGAGAGAATGGAAATATCCAGAGTTAGAAAGAGTGGAGAGAAACAGGCACCTGGTATTGAATAAATACCATGAACTTTCTACAGAAGAAATTTGGCATATGTTTTAAGATCTTTATAATGCACATATGCTATGTGAATGAAAATTTGGCCTCAGGAAGCAGGAAGCTACTTGAATTAATTAACAGGGGTCAGGAAGTTTATGTAAGAATATATATATTATAGGTATCCAAAGGCAATGTGGCAGTTGGGCCTTAAAACAGTACGAGTACTGGGACATGAGAAGTGTTGTAACTGAATTTGGGGACCAGGCTAGGCTGAGTGATGCAGGGTGTTGTGTGGTGGGTGGTCTCAGCCTCTGGATCCTCTCCAGGAAGATCTGAAGGAAAGTCCACAGACAGGACTCAGAGTCAGAAAGTAAGTTTTAACAAGCACTGTATTGAATACTAGGGGTGGATTTATTGGAGAGGAGAGTATACTTGGGAGATGTCCAATTGGGCAGCTCCCAGAGGAGGCACCTGCCCCGAGGACTAGGGTAATTTTTGTTTTTTTGTGCTATTTGAATTTAAGGAGGGGGACGCCGATCTGTGACTATTGAGATTTCTTTCAATTAATTATGAGCCTCCACCCGCACACTGGGAAGAGGAGTGTTTGAATTTCTGTGGTCTCGGTGGGCCCAGCACCCAAAACCCATGGGGCACCAAAACTCCAAAGCAAATGCATGTAAATGAGGCTCGACTGAGTTAACCACAGATCATTAGGTGCCAACAGGGTGTTTGTGACCCTGGGTATAACTGTGTGAATCAGAAGGCTTAAGACTAGTTGGGAGGGGTGATTTGCAAAGGGGAAAGTGTGCTTCTTTAAGGAAAGTCCGAGGACCTGAAAGTCAGAAAATCTGCACCTGAGCTCTTCGTAGAGAATTTCTCCCCACAGCACAGCTATCAGTATTTCAGTTCCAGCCCCTATCTGGCTAACTACCTACTTTGTCAGTGCCAAGAAGTCAACGTTTGAGTTCATGTCTCTCTCTCTCTTCTGTGCATCTGTTTTGGTCATCAGTACTTGTCTGTTACTGTTTATTCTTGCTAAGGAGTTGGATTTCTGAAGTACAATATTTGGCTTCAAATACCTGGCACACATTCCTACCAATTCTGTACTCTTTCAGGTCATATGTCTCTCTTAGAAGTTGGTGTTTAGGGTTTTTATATGATCGCTTGGGACTCTGAGCCCTAAAGTTTTGCTTAAGCGGATATTCAGCTTTTGTTCAACATTTATACTTTGTGATTTTGTCTGTTTTCTCCCAAGTGTCTGAACTTAGTTTTGGGCATTTTTCCCTACTGACTTAACAATAAGTTATATCTGACATTTTATTGTTTTAAAAATGTCTAAAACTACTACTTTCATATGCAAATAAATGTCTTTTAGAAGCTTTTTTCTATTATTGATTGGCAACACAAATTACTGATACCTTCTTTATTTAGGGTCAGTGTATAAAGGTTTTTGTACTGGTTTAGGGATTTTAGTGTGGACTCCACTTAATGTGAACTAAGACTTGCTCATTCAGATTCAAGGTTGCCAGTCTCTGCCCTGGGATGAAAGGACGTAAGCAAGCTGGGTCTCTCATTTCAGCTCTCTTGGCTTCTAACTGAAATGACTCAGCTTGGATTTTATACTACAGTGAGTCAATGAAAGCAAGGAATAAAGATTAGCACTTACATTTAGTAATCTTAGTCATCACAGCCTCCTCATGCCTTCTGTTCCATATGAATTTCTATGGTGTGGCTTTAGGGTTGATACTTCTTGTTTTTACTGGGTTCTTGGTCTTGAAGCTGGAGCAAGATTACTGCTAGGTTGGTCACCCCTGAAGAAGGACATGTTTTGTGGAATACCAGTAACTCCCTGAAAATTTTTGACATGAGAAAATGATTCTACAGGATTTCCTGGTTTGGGACAGATCAAATTTGGTCTTTAAGATACTTTATTTGCTATGACTTGAATGAGTTCATCAACTTCTAAAACTTTTTTTTTTTCTGGCTTTCATGGGATTATTTTTTGGTATCTGAAATGTAGGGAAGCTGGAATTTTGTCTGTTGATGGCTTTGGAAAAAAATAGCATCTAAATAATTACTGAAGTGGTAGTGTGTGTTTAGAAACTTCTCTGGCTTCAAGCAGGGCAAAGAGAATCTTGTAAGTTGGATGTTTCCTGAAAGATGTGCCTTCATTAATCATAAAGACTTTTATCAGTGGTCACATTCTGTTTACTAATATTAAACATCCTCTTGGCATCAGGAGGTAGAGTTAAGAGCTGTGCACTTCGAGCCTGCCTAGGACAATGCTGCTGCTTTTCTAAAAATGGTAAACCTCATCAATTAATGTCTAATCTATTTATACTTGTATTGTGCTGAGTATCATCACATGGCTCTGATTAATAGGCTTTCTCCCTTTTCTCAACTAAACAACTGAGTTTTACAGTGCTGGTTACTTGATTATTATTGAACTTGCTTCTTGTTGTTACCAAATACTTTCTGTGGAAAGTTAATTGCTGTATCCTTTCAACTAGCATGGTTCCCCTGAAATTTTTATTTTTTGGTTTTGTTTTGGTGAAGTATTCAGTACACCCACTCTTCTAATCTTCTATGTGTGTCAGTGGCTGGTCTCTTTCCAAATGTTGAATCATTGGACTAAATGCTGCCAGGGCCTTTTCTGTGTGATTTCCCATCTCCCCTCCCCATTTCTGGAAAGTCCTATTCCTCCAGAATGCCCCTGTCTGGGAAAGATTATCTTGGCAAAGAAGGGGGACATTGAGAAATAGGAGAGGGCAGCTACTCTGTTGCTGAGCAGGAGTTGTGCTTTGCTGACTTCAGATAAACGTGATGTGGGTGGGAGGAGTTGAAAGCTGAGAGGGCGCCTCCATCTGTAAGCAGAGCAAGTGATCTCATTCCTTTCCTTAAATGACTTCAGTTTCACAAAGCAAAGAGGGATGTCTGAAAGTTTCATATTCAAACTGACCCAGTGTATTTTATTCATAGCTTTGGATATACACATATGAAAGCCAACAACATCAGTGGATGACTTGAGAGCATTAATATGATGCTATGTAGCAATCAAAAGTGAGTCATTGATCTATTTGTCCAGCTCTGGAACTCTGTTACTATTACACATCATATGGCTGTTCTAACCACTGGAGTCGCCTTCAAATGGCAAGAACTGAGACTCCATTATTAACATATTGGAATATTAATTAACATATTGGAATATTTCAGGGAGTCTTCCTTGGATTGATTGAAAAGTAATATAGCAAGGGTTGGAGGGTACCAGGCCTCCTGTGGATGATAAATTTTCTCCTCTATCAATGCCCATGCCATTCTCACTTATTAAATATTTTGATCATAATTCCTACTTCTAATTATCTTTAAAGTTTTTCCTTCCATTAACTCATTCACTCACTTTTAATTCACTTATTTAACAAGTACTTACTGAGTACCTGCTAAATGCAAGGCACTGTGGTAGGTGCAAAAGAAACATTTTTGAATAAGATAGACAAGTCCTTTTAATTCTAGTAGAGAGAACAAGTAATAAACATGAACATAACAATGCAGACAAGATAATTCTGGTAGTGATAAATGCTAGGAATGCAGTATAAGGCTAATGAGATTACTGCCAAGAAGAGCTTCATTATGCAGAGAGGTCACGGAGGACTCTTAGGGAAGGATCATTTAGCCAAGACTTGGAAGGCTGTTCTGATGTCTGTTGGGTTTGATAATATGTTCCCTCAAACTCAACCCCATGTGTTATTCACTTGTATCCTAAACCCTGACTCAGAAATTTTTATGGTACACAGACAAAAGTGAAGGTTTATGTTTTAAATGTGAAGCATTCCCCAAAAGGGCTCAGTCTTCAGTGTAGCAGTGCTCCAATGTGGAGCCTAGAGAAAGGACTGATTCTTGAGGGCTTTGACCTTCCCAATGGATAAATTCACTGATGAAACTGTTAGCAAAATGAGGTGTTAGGATATAAGGCCCAGAAGAAGAGGGTAACTGTGGGCATGTCTTTCAGGGGCATGTCTCCTCTCTGGTTCTCCCCTTTCTCTGTTTCCTGGCTGTCATAGGTAAGCAGCATTTCTCTACCATGCACTTCTGTCATGTTTATACCTTGCATCCAGCTAACCATGGACTGAGTCATCTGAAACCATGAGCCATAAACCTATTCTTCCTTTAAGTTATGCATTTCAAGAAATTTGTTACATTAATGGAACAAGGCATGAAAAGCCACATTTGTTAGCATCATTGGTTCAGGATGTGATATAGATGAACCTACAAGCAAAGAGGGAAGGTATTATGAAGTTAAATAGAGAAGGATTTGTATAAAGTGAGAGATAAACAAATGAGACAATGAATACAATCAATCATGTGTTCTTTAAGTGCTTTTTTTTTTTTTTTTTTTTTTTTACTTTTAGCCATAGCATTTTAAAAGATTGTTTTTTTTTCTTGATTTTCTATGGTAGCCTGTTCTTGAACTTTTGGATGAAGTATCTGTGTAACTTCTCAGATTTCTCTGAGAATAAGGATTGGAATTTGTGGGTCTCCTCAGACATATGGAAATTGCTTTTTCTTTGAGCAGGAGGACCATTATCTTTTTTTGTCATTTGCTCATTTTGTTTCTTCTTGGAAGGTCTGCTGATGTTTGGATCTCTGTTTCTAGGTTGCTTGATAGAATGTACAGTGATGAGGTTTTCTCTGAGTCTTTCCTCCACTGAGCTTTCTATGTATATGAGACCCTACTTCAACCCTGATTAGGTTGGCAGACTTTAATTTGGATAGCAAAAATGATGAGCAAGTAGACAAAAACCAAACTAAGGATTGTTTTACTCTGAAGTACCAGTATCCATAATGGCAAGCCCGATCCACCTAGATAAATCACTTGATATTTTATAAAATAGCATCTATTGTGTGTGTGTGTGTGTCTGTATGTGTAAAGGGATAAATGTTGAACAGTGAGGGTCTGTGGTGAATTCTGGGGAGGAGTAGCTTCCACTGAAAGAGATCCCTGATTCTCATACTCTTTCTACTCTGTTTCTACCTCTGCCTGGATGGAGTCCCTCAGGGTTTAGCCAAGAAGAATGGCTTCCACTTTTGCTGCATCCTTTTCTTGTTTCCTGCACTGGTGGTATCTGTCAGAAGACCCCATCTGTTTTCCATCTCCCAAAGACATTACAAATATGTGGTCAACAGGGCCCTTAGGTAATGAGACAAACACGTATGTTTCCTCTTTCCTCTTCAACTGGGAGCTCATCTATGATTTAAAGCCCCACAATAAACCCTTCCCAAATTAAGACTGCCAACCACCAAACCCTAAAGTTAAGAAATACAAGTAAATCAATTTATATTTGATACTGTTTTGTATTACTAAAATTTTAGAATTTCTGTATCTTCTCTGGGATATATAAATATAAGTGAAGGTTCTTTTGAAACTGGTATACCTGTGTACTTAAAAAAATTTCCAGTTAAATAGACCCTGATGTCCTCATCCAACCCCCTTCCACCTGCTCCCAATGATGAAGTTTGCTGGAGATAAACTGTTCACAAGCCAATGATTCTGTCGGAGAGATTCCAGGCTCACTACTGCTTCAGGCAAACTTCCCACCCTCCAGTTCTGGGTCCTAGCCAAGGATTACCAAGCAACACAAAGCTCTAGTTTAATTGTCCCTACTTTTGAGGACAATCTTAAGATTTAGGGAGGGTAAGCAATTCTTTCATCTCTTTCCCTTAAAATGTGGGTGGGCAGCCTTCCCTCTTTCTTGGCTTAGAGAGGTGAAAAATAATTCTTGACACTATGTACACAATGTCATTGTAAATGGCTCTCAACACATTCATCATACCATTTTCTTTTTATTCAGAACACTGGAAAACCTATCTCTGACTGGAATTTTATTAAACCATTGAATCATGAAAAGTATACAGTTATAACCCCTAAGATTTAAACAAAATATCCTCATTTTTTTGTAATCTGTTAAATTCAATTAACCAGCATCAACTGGAAGAAGAAAATAATGTGTGTTAAATCCATTTGGCCTTCGCACATTGTAATTGCAGTACTGCAGTGGACACTCTTGAACTCTGAATATCTCTCAGTTTTGTGCTTTCGCCAACTAAACTATTGTTTTTTTTTTTTTTGAGACAGGGTCTTGCTTTGTAGTTCAGGCTGACTCTGAGCTCACTATGTGGCCCAGGCAAGCCTTGAACTCAGCAATCCACCTATCTCTGCCTCCCAAGTGCTGGGATTATAGGCATGAGCCACCACGCCCGGCACTGTGGTATGCGGTGTTGATTGTTGGTGGGCGTGAGTCTCCACGCCCAACATTGTATATGGATCAAACTCAGGACCTTGCTCTTGCGAGGCAGGTGCTGGAACCACTGAGTTAACCCTGTGGCCCAAACTAAACTATTTTATTTCAATTGGACTAAACTAATTTTTTTTTATCACTGATGGGTCAGAGGTAGTGAGTTTGGGATGGAGATGGAGCCAAATGACTTGCACCTTGATCTCTGGTTGTACACACTCGATGTGACCACTCATTATGCTTTAGGGGTCACAGTACAAGAAACAAAAGACAGACTTTCTGCTGTGGGGCAGTGAGGAGGATGCGGGGCCACTGCATGTAGTCCTGAGCACCTTCCCTCTGTTTCCACCAGGTTAGGTGACCTCTTCACCACCGGCCGGATCTCATCTGAAGGCCTGAGGATGGGTCAGCCCATTAAGCATCCGGGAGCCATAGAATTTCCTGTGGCATGACTGAGTTCTTAAGGGATAATTGAAATAATGGTACTAAACCAAGTTTAGTAAAGGAAAGAAAAGCAAAGAGGAAGTAGTAGGAACCAGGAAAGAAGCTGCATGTATTGTTTTCTCTAGTTGTGAACTAAATCTGTGACTCTGATAAACCACATATTTAGCGACCAATTTCTCTAACTTGGAAAACAAACGTGTTCACATTTCTATTTTTCCAATTCCTAATCCAAACGCCTACACATTTTTTTTTTCTCTTGCGTTCTCTCCCCAATTGTCCACGGACCCCAGCCAGAAGGGACAAACATTGCTTCAGCATTCTAGAAGAATCAGAACACTGAGAGGAGGAACCACTCCACCAGCTGAGCTGCTGCCCTTGTCAGCAGCGTTGCCATTGGTGATCACTGTGCACAGCCCAAGGGATGCCTGCCCACTGCTGAAGTCCTGTGTTGCTAGTCCTAAACCCGTGGCTATGCTTTTCATGAATCACTGTTTGGGAAGTGCCTCCCACTCTGGCCTCACGCTGTGACAGAATCAGCTTTCCTCCAGACTGCACGCTGAGCTCTGATACCATCCTCAACTTGGCTTCTTTTCTTCTGAGAGTAGGCTTTTTTTTTTTTTTTGTGGGGACAGTATGAGTGTGGGGGTATTCTTTTTTGTTAGAAAAACTTGGCTAGACCATCAGAATCCATTCCAACAAGTTCTCGTAACTGAATCTCAGGCAAAAGCAGTTAACGTGCTTCAGGAAAGTGCTGCCTTTTTGAAAAGAAACTACCCTGTTTTCAGAGTATATCAAAGGATTTCTAGGGAATCTTTGACTCTATCAAGGGACATAGAGGTTTTGCTTGGTCATTCAGGCATAAATTAATGACCTCATCTTAAATTTGCTTAACTAAGAAGGGACCCTCAAAGGATGCATCCTGGTTGTGCTGTTTGAATTCATCTCCAAAACAGAGATACTATTTCAAAGACTATCATGTGATTTAAAATGATGCAAAATGTATCACAATGGAAATGCCTTTGATGGATATCTTTGAGATTTTATGTTAGGTTTCAAAGGTTAGACTTTCAGGGACCATTTCTATACTTTGAAATACTATGTTAGGTTTCCTTTTGTTGCTGGGACACAGGGATATTTTAGATGCTTGTCCCACTGGAATTTGTTTCCAAGTTTAAACTTTTGTTTTCTTTGCCCTGGAAGTGGCTGCAGGATCTGAAGCCACAGTGGATAGTACACAGATATTTGGGTAAACCTAAAACAGTTACAGAGATTACATTAAATGTTCAGAAAGGAAGGTAGAAAAACAATGGCACCTTTTTGGACTGTGGAGTAAAAAAGCAGCAGAGAATGGAAAAGATTCCTCAAAGTGAGAGAGGGATAGAGGTTCCCGGTTCTCCCAGGTGCCCTGTTGAGGTACAGGCTCCCAGGGAGAACACTTGTTCTAGTGAGCAAAGGCGGCTGGGCTGTAGGCATCAGAGGTCCTAGGTTTTCTCTGAGTATCTCAGAGCTCAAGTGTGCCTCAGAAATGCCCAGTCCCAGCCTCAGGGCCTCCATAAACTTGAACATTGACATGGGGATCTCTTTTACAGTGTAAATCAAAGCCGAGAATAGCCATTCTAAATTGTATAGATCTCAGACTCTTTGTATTACACACTCTGATGCAAGGTAAAAGGGCTCCTAAGACTAGTAATCTCTTGAGTCAAGAGGTCATGATTTTTTCAACCACAGAGTTTGTCAGTTTTTGAGACTTTTCTTGCATGTGAATTTCTATAATTGTGTCTCTGAATGGTCAAATAAATCTAAAATTTCAGAAGAGTGGTATAAATCCCCCCAATGTCTCTGGTCAAATCTTCAGAGGAGGTTTTAGGGATGTGTCATGAATTTAAAATATTTAATAAACCCCACACTCTAAGCTCTTCACCTTCCTCTCCTGTCTTGAGAGTGATTTGCAATAGGATCTCATGGGTAAAGAAGTCTATTCTTAATAGTTTTTATTTTTCCTCCAGGAGGATAAAAAAGACTACCTGTGTCATCTCATTCGCTTGCCTCTTTTGGACCCGTCCATTAAGACTGTTTCAGGAATTTTCTCCCTGACTTCATGGCCTGGGTTGTTTCCTTTGCTGTGTTCTCTTGCAGCTAAGTGCTTTGTAACCCCTAACCTACCTGGTTTTCATTAATTAATGAACTCAGTTTAAAAAAAATTACACAGCAGATTCTACTGTATGTGAAATCCATCCAAGGCAGAAATTCAGAGGGATGAAAAATTGCATTTTAATGATGAAATGGTTAGGAGTCCAGATTTCAGAACCAGATCATGTGGGATCAAATCTTGGATGTACCAGTTACTGTACAATCTGGTGCAGGTTAAAGTCCGTGTAAACATATATCCTACAGTTTTGTGAAACTTAAGTGTCATATACAGCCTGCCACATAATATTTTTATGAGAACTCTTTAGAACTCTCTGATGGAAAATGGTGATATGGGAAAAGTTGAGCTATGGACAATGTCTCCTCTCATTTCTTTTCTTTTATAACATTTTATTTATTCATTTACTAATTTATTTATTTATTTATTTATTTGGTACTGGAGATCAAATTTAGGACTTTGTCCTTGACAGGCAGGTATGGCACCTCTTAGTTACATCCTGTCCCCTCTTATCATTTCTTTTCTTACCCTAGATCTGGCCAACACATGAAGGGGATCTGGCCTAAAATTGTGTCAGACCAGAAATGGTCTGACAAAACATACTCTGGAATCAAATTCTGTAGTTAGATCAATTACTTGATTACAACAAAGATCTCATCAATAGGAGTCGATGGAATTACTGACAGCCCCTGACAGATTGTAGTAGTATGACTACAAAGAATTTTATTACTGGTGAGCAAGTGATTTAAAAAACACATAATTTGTGTAATGGCTCTGACTCTATGGTACTCATTGCTATTTGACATGGTCTTGTTTATGTTTTTGTTTTCTTGCAAGTTTATCAAATAAGATTACTTGTGCACCTTTTTATTAATGTTTTCCCCAGAATCTATGACAGTGGTTATATAATATATAGAAGCAAATCAGTAGTGCTGGTCAAATGAATGAGCTATATATTAACGGCTGGTTTCAAGGAAGGGACCATGGAAAGGGAAATTGGTTCTTGGGAGTAACAGTTCAAGTATTCATTGATAAAGCAGACACTGACAAGAGAAAGACCACCTCAAAACACCTGGAGAACCCTCTTGTCAGGTAATAGCCGTTAAATTAGTAGGTCTAGGGAAATACACAATCTGTGTTTAGCCTCACAAGTGTAGCCAAAGAAAATGCTTTATATATCTGATGTTATCGCTTCTGTTTCCTGTGCTTTGCTGCTCATCAGCATGACTCCCTGTGTCCCTTGTACCAGAAATGTGTTCTCTAGTGCACTGGGACCCCAGGTGTTAGGGCCAACACACATGCTCACTTTCCATCTTAAACCAGGAAAATTACCTCCGTGTGTACTGTAAAATCTTGCAATAATTATACTTAGTATCTAAGTCTAACTGTGGTAGGGCTTAAATCTGCTGTTTTATTTGTTGCTTTCTGTGTTTTATTTCTCCTTTTTCTTTGTTTTTTCTTCTTACAGGTTACTTGAACTTTTTTAGAATTACTATTTTAATTATAGTGTTTCTGGGTGTATCTTTTTTTTTTTTTTTTTTTTTTTGAGACAGGTCTCCCTTTGGAGTTCAGGCTGGCCTTGAGCTCACTATGTAGCCCAGGCAAGCCTTGAACTCAGCAATCCTCCTGTCTCTGCCTCCCAAGTGCTGGATTACAGGCGTGAGCCACCACGCCCGGCACTGTGGCATGTGGCATTGATTATTGGTGGGGGTGAGTCACCACGCCTAGCATTGTATGTGGTTACCGGGATTGAACTCAGGACCTTGCGCTTGCGAGGCAGGCGCCCCTGCCAGAACCACTGAGCTAAATCTTTGGCTCTCTGGGTGTATCTTTTTGTAGAGCTTTGTTGGTGGTGTAAACATGTATATGTATTATCACAGTCTATTAGCGTGGGCTTTTTATCAGTTCAAATAAATGTAGAAATTACTTCCTCTAACATTCCTTTAAGCTTTCCCTGGTTATAATAACAAATGTTTTACCTATTTCTTATCCACAAATTTAGAGCTCAGGGGATAGATGGAAATCCTGGATCTTGAAAGGGGCTTTTTGACATCTGTGGGCAGTTTGAACCCTCCTGGGGAGAAGTTCATGATTCCTATTTGGGCCTTGCTGGTGTGGGTAGAGACGCAGCAGTTTTTATGTGGTGTTTGGCTAGAAGACAGTGACTGTTGTCTGAGAGTTTTCAGTATTGCTGGACTTCCCTTTTCATGGTCTTTGGGTAAAGATAGCAGGGTTTCATTGGAGTCTTGTTTCATGTGTGTGTGTGTGTGCGCGCGCGCGCGTCTATGGCCTTTCTGCACTGCCAGCTTCCGCATTTGCAACTCTGATGTAGTTAAGTGAAGAAGAAAACCTAGAGAACTCACTTGCAAGTTATTCCTTGGCTTTGTCTTTTTGCTAGATGATCTGTAGACTTCACCGCACCTTTCATAACCTTCTTGTGTCTGTTTCATACATGATCAGGGCTTTTGTTCTAACCAGTGGGAGGAAGAAGGAAAACACATTTACTCCATTTCCTCAAAAGAAAGTTCTGCTGGATAGATTTTTTAAGCCTTTGAAGGTTGACCCAATTAAATATAATACATATTAAAGTAAATAAAATTAGAATGATACAATGAAAACAATGTAAAGCAGTTTAAACCCTTTAGATAAGAGACACAATGAATAAAAATATCACATTAAGAAATTTGTCTCCAAATAAAATGACTCAAAATTAATACAATGAAAGTAAATATGATTAATACAAAGAGCACATCTGCAATGCAAATTCTCATTAAGAATGAAAAAGTAGACTTGAAAAGATGAAAGGTAGTAGAAGAGGAATAGAATACAGTTGACAGCTTACAGAAATTTCTTAAAATTGAGAAAAACATTTAGAAAACCTCCAGTACTTCCAGGGATTGGAAGTTAATGCAAAGAGGTGTTTTCTTCCTTATCAGTCTAAGCAAGTCTTAAATTTGATGATATTCTAAGTTAGCCAGAGGATGAGACGTGGGGACTGTTTCATGTAAATGGAATATAATTTGGTAACACATATTAAAATTCCTGGACATGTTTATTGAATCTCACCCAGTGAATTCTATTCTATTATAGTAGATACTTTTTTGGATACAGTGAGAAGATATGGTAATAATTTAGCTATAGTATGTTTCACAGCAGTATGTGATATAATAGCAAAAACATTAGACACACTCATATTAGCAAAACTCATACATTTTCTCTAAATATCTCTAAAATTGTGTGAGATAATGCCTCTTCCTTTTCTTCTAAAATTACCTTCAGCATATAAAAATTAAAAACTTCATATTTCATTGCATAGCTTCTTTTTTATTTTTTTGAGACAGGGTCTTACTTTATAGTTCAGGCTGGCCCTGAGCTCACTATGTAGCCCAGGCAAGCCTGGAACTCAGCAATCCTCCTGCCTCTGCCTCCCCTGTGCTAGGATTACAGGTGTGAGCTACTATACCCAGCTAGTTTATTTCTTCATAGGAGTTTGGTTTGTCAGCTATAGAAATTGAGATAAAGTTGTTCTCCAAAATATCAGGGGCTTATTATTATTTAAAATTATATCTGTTCAGGCATTTCTGGGTCATTACCTTCTCCTTAGAAATGGAATTTAGTTGTGGTTCTTTGTCCTGAGTATCATCCTGTGAGATTCTTTCTCTTGTCTGCAGTTGTTTTCCACCTTGTTGATTACCCTTCCTGATTTAATCTAAGAGCAGTTTGGGGAACGAACTGAAATTCAGGTGGTTCCTTTGTCAAAGGCACCTGAGAAGAGGATGTGTGACAGAGTGATTTTGAATCTCTGCAAAGGTGATTATAGAATCAGAAGGTGACTTAAATCAGTGAAGATAAAATGAATACGTGACACTCAATGTATTTTCTTAAGATTCTTAAATATAATATATCCCAATAATTTGCAAAACCAAGATACCAAAAGTAGAGTAGGCTTGAAGTCATGTTTAGTTCATATTTGGCTAAAGCATCAACTGAAACAAGTAAGGCCATTATACTAACTACTCTCTTGCCAACACTACCTTAAGAAAGTCAGACGTCATGCCAATACTTCTAATTTTAATTCCAGCTCTGAAGAGTCCAGAGCACACCCAGAAAATGACAGTGTGTATCTAAGTCTGGTGTTTCTTGTGGTTAGCATCACTCTGACATAACCTTAGATAGTACAGGTGGTTTCTTTTCATATGGATGAAATTCTAAATATGACATATACTTTCCAGAGGCTATAGTTTGAAGAAGGACTGTGATAGACAATTGCATAGTTATAGGTATGATGATGAGGTTTATAAGAAAAACTATCCTTGTTGAAGCTCTTAAAAGTTTTTAAAGAGGCTAAGAAGACATCCAAATGTTTAAAGTCACTAAATGATTTTCTTTCACCTTTATTTTGCTTCATATTCAGATGAGACAATCTTCTATTGGGCAAGACAAATATCTAGACGCATATAAATCTTTGTTTATAATTGTAAGAAATAGATCGACACAGTTACTTCTTTTCCAACCGGGCTCTCACACTGATGGAGCATTCCAGGTCTCTTCCAGTGTGTAATAATACAGTACCAACAGCCACATGAGTAATGCATAATTTGAGCTATACCAAATCAAAGGTTTATAAATGCACAGATAGTGTGTGTGCTATCCGAATAGACAGGAAGCCAGTGCAAGAATAACTTGAAATATACTTGTCATAAAGTTTGATCCCTTGCGAACAGAACAATACTATTCCACAATCAGTAAGGAGTTCTTCACAATGGCAGAGAGTGCAAAGTGACCCCCTCTCTGATTCTCACAGACAATGCATATTAAAATAGAAATAGTCACATCAGTGCTGCAAATCAGGGACAGGTGATAGAAGAATGAAGTGCATGGGCAGTGAGGGAACTTCTGGCCATTGCAATGGGCATAAGCAAGGGCAGTGGAAACTGTTAGAACAGGTATGATCAACTCCTGAGCATAAGCATGCAAATAAATAAGTGAGTGTGCAAATCAGCCGCTCCAGGACAGTGCAATATGCACTTAGTAAGGAAAGCGCGTTGGAGAAGCTCTCTGACTTGGCAAGAAGGCATCAGCGAACCGAGAAGCCATCTTCAGCTTTGTACTGAGACCAAGCATGGCCCTAGAGAGGAGAATTTGAAGCTGCCAACCCCAGTAGGTAGTTAGAAATGTAAGTACGAAGCTGAGGTGAGCCGTTTGGGCTAAAGATAAGATAATAATTATAAAAATGTAATTACAAAGATAGAGATAATAATCAGACCAGATGAAAATGATATAGGAAGTGATATCAGGAAGTGAAGTAATATTAGGAACAATACACATTCTAAATGATATGAGGGAAATATTTTAATTCTCAACCTGTTAGTTGTTTGATACACTGAGTTCCTGTTCTCTAAAGTAGAAGTATGAATTTTAGGAACAATGAGAGCTAAAAGTGGGAAATACTTGTTGAGAAGAGGGCTCCTGAGAGGCAGCAAGGGTCCCGAATGGGTAGCTAAGGACCCCACTTTTCAGGAGAAGTTTTATAGAGCAAAAATCATGTGGGCACAATATGGGTTAAAGCTATGAACAACCAATAAGGTCACAAATATAGTCGTTCAGGTAATAGTGATGCAGTGTGGGAGCAGATTACATAACAAATGGACATGGAGAGAGCAAAGACTTTTTCAAGGAAATGATGGGTCCGGAGGTCCTGGTCACCCACCACAATGACTGATTTCTATTTAGTATTTTGGCCGAGCATTACCTGACTTATCTGTCCTTTGGGGCATATATGCCAGGCTGATCATATATATCTCTGGTCACTGTTGTAATCTGTCTTCATCTTTTGCTCAGACTTCTGTCGAGGGCCCATCCCTCTCTGACTTCCTATAGTATTTCTAATTTAGCTGTCTGTAATAAAATCACTAAGGGTATAAAAGTGAACTATTAAAGAAATGAGATACAGCAATGTATCTCTGAGCAAAATGGGAAGGAAAGGAGCCAATAAAGAGGACAGAAGAGGAGAGAAGAAATAATTGCTCACTGTTTCATCTGTTCCAAAAGGACTACTTGATCAAGATGTTGGACTTTCCTCCCAGTATTTCACTGAGATGAAAGTAAGTGTATGTGAGTAAGAATTGATTCATGTGGACAGGAAATGATGCTGATGCCACCACACTGACAAATAGTGGGAAGCCAAAGTTATCTTAATATCCTCATGTATTGATAGCATAGGGATAGGCACTATGTACTGCTGTCCGCAGTGCACTTGCGCCAGCTGTGTGGTGGGGGCGGGGTGAGCAGCACTGTCACATGTAAAGGTTCTGAGCACTGAGCCAGCAGACAGAGACAGCAGGACTTGTCGGTCAGGATGGTCAACTAGAGGCTTCACTGCTGTCCAAGTCCCCATGAAATGTCCTCTGATACACTGAAAGATTTTATTTTTTAAAAAATTGAATTCTTTATTGGTACATTTTACACACAGCTCACAATCACCCTCAACATTGGGAAATTTGACTGAAAGATGTTTCTTAGGAAGAGTCTCTGGTGAGGATGTTGAATCCAGACAGAGAGCCAGTGTAGCATGAGGAGAATTTTCAGACTCTTCTGAAGAATGGAAGAATACTAAATAGAAATCATAAATTTCATAGGTATGAAATGTACCTAAATGATAGGTATATTTAAAGATTACAGGACATTTGTGGAAAATAAAAGCATGTAGAATAGAGGCAGAATAAAGAGAAGAAAAAATAATGTAAAGAATAGAAAAGAATGAAAATTCCATGATAGTTTAAACACTACTCCATCTATAAAACAGGAGTTAATATACATTAAACTATAAAAATAAAAAGGAGTTAATGTATATTAAACTATTATCATAGTTAATGTATATTAAACTATATTATCAAGTTAAATAAAAAGGAGTTAATGTATATTAAACTATCTTATCAAGTTAAATTTGTACTGATTTTTGCCATATTTTGAATCAACATATAGTCAAAATTTCAATTCGATGATGAATGAAATGCAAATATCAATCCTGACAGTATACAAATAAGAATATAGCCGACTGATAGAAGTAATAGCTGAAGTAGTAGAAGCAGTGGAAACTTTGGCTAGCCCAGAGTCAATGAGCAACTTTTGCTTAAGTGTGTTTATGAAAGTTATAATAAACAACATAACTGATACTAAGACATTAACTACAAGAAGTGGAGAGGGAATTTGAATACAAGTGCTCTGAACTGCCATCGGGTACGAAGGGAGATCTTTTATGATTTTATCAATTCAGAAAGAGAGAAGGAAGCACCTGTTAGAAATTGCAGTGGTAATCACCAAGAGAATGAAAAGTAGAAAATTATAATGTGAAGGGTACAATGTGTGGTTTAAAATTTCATACAAATCACAGATCTCTTCCACATAGTCATTTAGGCTCAGTTTCTTTTACAGTGTACTACAGAAACAGATGAGTTATTATGTTTTGTTGTGAACTCAGTTCTTTTGCTCTGTTCGGTCATAAAATGTTTCTGAGCCTGTTTCATCATCTGAAAAATAGGGATAGAGGTAGTATTGGCATCGCAGGGATGTTGTGAGGTTTACATTAATTTATTTAAAGGCCTTAGAATACATGTGATACACTTTCCCTAACAGTAGCTTAAACTGTTCTTTCTATTACCACTATCATTACAGTGGCACAAATGGGGCCCGTGCTTGTTTTTATTTTTGGCTCCCTTAAGCATTTAACAGAATTGAATGACTTTCACAGTGCTTTCCTGGTTGCTCACTCATTGTCCTTCCCTATATGTCTCTGGTTCTTTTTCTTCGGAATCCTGAAGAGCAGAGACTAAGAACACAGCGAGAATACACGAGGTGGCAGAAGCCATGACCAACAAACAGACAGGAGAGTCTGGGCAGCCGCTCAGCAGAGGCGGCAGGAGGCATAGAACAGCAGCTGATGCCAGAACGGGGGGTCAGAAGCCCAATTTTTTCAGGGCAACATGGTACCCACTGCATGACTCAGTTGGTGGCTACTCTGAGTAACTACTCAGCCCTGATTTGGGGGAAGTTAGTTTTTCCTACTAACTTGATTTCCTTGTCTTAAAAATTAAATTGTATTAGCTGAGGAAACCCAGAAACATCTTTGAACTTTGTAGAGTATACGTGATTCACGTACATGACCTCTTTAAAATATGATAGAGATCTCCTCTCAGTTTTTGGGTTCGCCAGTGGACATCTCCAGTTTTTCTTTGTTGGGGCTCCTCGACTCATGTTGCCACTTCATTCATCACCCAGCCTTTTGGATGACAGTACCAATTTTGGACTTACAGACTTGGTCTTAAATCAAAATCCTAACTCCCTTATTTATGGATGAGAACATGTGAGTAAGTACCTCCTTGGCCTCATCCTAGCTCTGAAACCGCTCAGGCCTCAAATGGCGGGAAGAGATAATTGACAGGTGAGGAGGATAGAGCTGGAGTAAAGGGGCTGGTGGATTGGAAAGCAGACGGTGCGAGCAGAAGGAGTTTCAGGAGTAAAACTGATACAGTACTGGGGATCAGGGAGCCTGGGTGATGTCTAGATTTTTGTCTTGGGTGCAGAGAGAGAGGGAGAGGGAGAGGAGGGGGAGAGAGGAGGGAGAGAGAAAGAGACTATGAACAAAAGAGGTTTGGGGATTTCAGATAATGTTTTCTAGCAGACAGTTAAAAAAATCTACTTTTAAGAATACAGATCTAATTAAATAAATGGAAACAAAATCATTCCTCCCCCAATAAGACTGTTTCTTCATTGCCCAAACTACAAATTAGCTGGAATTAAAGAAAGCTGGGATAGAGAAAATTATTGTATTCTCTTCCCAGTTTCATCGTTTCTCAGGAGAATTGGGTCCATAGTATGTCAGAAAGAAGTCTTATTATTTATTTTGAATTTAAGTATAAAGTATGTGGAACTCCACTGAGAAATTTTAAGCATCAGGAATCAGTTCCAAAAGTAGTTTTCCAACATTCATAAAATATAACAAATAGCTTTATAGACCATGAAGAAAATTATTAAGCAATGCTATATTAATTCTATGACCAAATTGTTTTCTGCAACAAAAATTGTCAAAAGACATAAAAACATTATTTTTAAAATACTTGGAAGAGCAAGAGCATCTTATGAAATCCCATATTACATACCATGATTTAAGATATTTAATACACTAAGGCAGCAAAATGAAAGGATGATAAATTCAAAGTGCCTGGCTCTAAAGGCTCATACAAAAGAGAAGGATAACATTGTGCAGAACATATGTGTATCAGTCTACAATGTTATTTTAAACATTATTTCTGCAAGTATGTTTACTTTGTTAGGAAACAAAAACGAAATAGCTAAATAACCCAAAACGTACGGAAAAGCCAAGAAAGAGGAAAAAAAATGAAGATTAAAGCAAAAGAAAAGGTGCTGATGAAATTTTCAAAGAAAAAGGAAGATTAATAAAGGATAATTTTTTTCTTGAAAAACTGCTAGGAATGAAATAAGTAAATTATACTCATGACAAGGGCACGCAGAAAAAGCTTCTAATGGAGGAGCACAAAGACACAAAAGTGTTAAGAATCACAGTAAGCAATAACCTTATTAATTTGTCATTTTATTCCTTAGAAACCAATCAATACATTGTAACCGCAACTCTAGAATACAGACCTTTATAAAATTATATGTTAAATGCAAGAGAGATTCTATAAAAAAACAAATACCTGGCCTGTCTCCGGGTAGCGAAAGAATTGTTTGTCCTTTTCAGTTTTCTGTATTTTACTTAAGTTCCTCACATGAAGTCACATTGCGTTTACAGTGCACTGGAATCAGCTCTCTTCAAATTGAACCTCTGCATAAAGATCACTAGGACGGAGTCTGCGCTCCGCCGGCTAATGCAGGAACCGAACCTGATGACACCCTTTCCTGTACAGTGTGCGTTACAAACCTTCCCCCGGAGGAAGGAGCGGTATCTCCTGTTCCCGGACACGCCTCCGAGCCTGCGTTTCCAGTCGTCAGTGGGTATGTCTGTCTGTCTGTCTGCCTCATGGACTCTGCGCTGTTTTCCCCGGGAGGGAAACAGTGGGCTCCTGAGCCACGGTGTTCTTCTTTCCTGCCTGGGTCTCGCCGGCCTCTGGTCTGGGGCCCTCCGGCTCCCAGTCGGACAGGAGAGCATCGCGTGGTATCCGGGCAGCGCCAGCCTCAGACGCCCACGGCGCCCTCGGCCCTCTGGCACATGCGCTCCAGGATGCGGTGGATGCTCGGGAAGCTGGGCCTGTCCGCGGGCAGCGCGCTCCAGCACAGCCGCATGAGGTTGTACAGCTCCAGCGGGCAGTCCTGCGGGCACGAGAGGATGTTGCCGTCTCTCACGTAGTAAATGACCTCCTCGTGGGCCATTCCGTAGTAGGGCTGCAGGCCGTAGGAGAAGATCTCCCAGAGCACCACGCCGTAGGCCCACACGTCAGACTCGGTGGTGTAGCGGTTGTAGAAGATGGACTCGGGTGGCATCCAGCGGATCGGGATCGCGTCGTTCTCATTGGCTTTATAGTAGTCGGCCGAGTAGATGTTCCTAGACAGGCCGAAGTCTGCGATTTTCACCACCATGTTCTCACCCACCAAGCAGTTCCTGGTGGCTAAATCTCGGTGGACAAACTTGCGTTCGGAGAGGTAAGTCATGCCGGCTGCCACCTGCCTGGCGATGCCCAGCTGCTCGGCACAGGACAGGGGTGGAGGCCCCGGGCTGGAGACCTGAGGCCTCACGGACAGGTCGCTGTGGCTGAGGCTGCACACCGCGTGAGGGGACATGCTCCGGAGGAACTCGTTGAGGTCGCCGTAGGCCATGTATTCAAAGAGCAGACACATGGGCTTCCCAACGGCACACACCCCTGCAACCAAACAGCACCCGGGTGAGATTGGAGCCCTAAAGGGCCGTACTGGAGAGAGCGCTCCAGGAGCAAAGCACGAGGTCCAGAAACAGGGCCTGCTTCTTCGCTGACATACCATAGTCTAACCCTGATCCCATTTGTTTAAACACCTCTGATTTACCGTCCAAGATGCAACCAATCTGGGCAGCTCCTAGGGAGCCTCAGCTCCTGAGTCCTTCACTTTCTGTTGGGTTTTCCTTCTGTCTTAACACAACATCTACCATCCTGGTTTATAAACATTCACTCGTTTGAGGCTTTTCTCCAACCTCTCGGAACTTTGAAAGGAGAGGGTTTGTTTTATTCCTCATTACCTTCCCCATCCCCAGGGCATGTATGACAGAACAGTGTGTTTTCATCTAATGAAACAGTGGGTACTTGCTCTGAGTCTGGGGTGTAAGTGGTCTATATTTTAAGAATGATATCAAGGAAGATGTATCGAGTTTGGAAATAGCAAAGAAATCTGAGAGCCTTAGATCAAATATTTATTAGATTATTTTTTCAGGCAAGATGAGACACCTCTGATTGAAAAAAAGATAAAAGGAACATTACTTTCTTGGCTTATTCAATCTGCCTTTTATTACTTTACCAATCAGTATATTTATATCTACTAAAGAGAAAAGAAATATTGACCACTTCATAGTTAGAAATTTCTTGCATTGGGATACACATTGGATCTTTAGTTAACATGGATTTATCTATTTTATCAACTGGCCTTATTATTTTTATGCTAGTTGAATATATTTAAAAAGAATACTTGTATGGAAAAAGAAGACAACTTGTTTCTTAGAGAAATACAAAATTTTGAACTGGTATTATTTAATGTAATGCTCCACTCCCAGATAAGAAAATATTACATGGAAGATTTTTAGGTTGTGTTGATTGTGAATAATTATATGTCCATATACATGCATACAATTTATAACAATGTAGGTTCATAGCTCAGGGGATATAAAGATAGATGTTGGTTATAAGAAAACCAAGCCATGTCTTTAACTTTTTTTTTTTTTGCCATGTCTTTAACTTTTATTGCAAGTAACATCTTAGAACTTCAGTGTGACATCTTCCACAAATCATCTCACCTCACTGATCCAATGTATTCTTAACTGCCAGGATACTAGGCAGGTGTGTTTGATTTCTAACTAAAAAAATATTCTGAATATCTCTAGATTGCTATCCTTTGCCTCTAATTTATGACTATAAAATCTTTATGTAGTAGGATTTTAATACAAGAAAACAAGCTTTAAAATACAAAGTGCCTGATATTCTAAGTGTACAAAACAAATTTATCTTACAGGAAATGAGCTGATTTTCCCAATTTGCCTTCTAGTGTTATAAGCTCATTGAAATGGCATTAACTTCTAAGAAACTGTAAGAGTAGTGAAGCTACATGCATGAATAATCCCTGCTTATGTATATTTAAATAAAAGGCAGACCCTGTGTTTATAGGATGTTGAGATGAAATTCAAATATAGTATTTAGCTAGCTTGCGTTCTTGTTGGGCAATAAAAATGAGTAGTGACATATATTATGTGTTACCGCAAGACCAACAAATTTGCAAAGTGTACATAGTTTGTGTTTGAATCAATCTTAGGAATTTAAGATGTTATAAAATTGCAAATGCTTACATATTGATGTAGGACCAAACACTTTATTGAACATTCAAAATTATTCTGCAGCAAGAGAATGATCTCAACTTGGTGCTCATTGTCAAAAGCTTTCAAATGACACATCATTAAAAAAACAAGAGTACTTCCGGGCATGGTGGCTCATGCCTGTAATCCCAGCATTCAGGAGGCAGAGACAGGAGGATTGCTGAGTTTGAGGCTTGCCTGGACTACGTAGTGAGCTCAGAGCCAGCCTGAACTACAAAGTGAGACCCTGTCTCAAAAAAAAAAAACCCCAAAAAAACAAAACAAAACACAAGAGTACTTAGGTCTCATTTGTAGTACCTTTTTCAAGTTGTAGTGCTGTGTTTTCTATCCTGAAAGATTTTAAATAGGCCTCTCAAGACCTGTGGTGTGATAGGAGATTTTCTAGATCATCAGTTCTTCCTGATAGTTCTAGACACAAGGCTTGGGTGAAGGTTAGGACAGAGACTCAGACATAAAATATCTAAGGTTATCAAGTGTAGTTTTATCAAATCAGGTTTTGAAGTGACCATAAACAATTAGCAAGCAATAAACAATTGATATTTAAGAATTAGGAGAGAAATTAGGGAAGAGATTTTGGGTCTTGAGTTAACAAAATGTTGGGGAAACCTGAGCTTGACTCAAAAGAGACTGTGGAGGAAGAGTATAGAGTGAGAAGAAAGGTGAGGACAGAGTCTTTGGGCTCATGCAGTCTTGGGGTGGGCAGGACTAGGAAGTGGACCAGGAGCGCTTGAGCGAGGCTAAGGACGGAGAAACTCCATGTTGCCATATCCAAGTCATTTTATTGTCCTTTCACCTGACGTTTGAATTTGACATGTTCACTTTCATTTCTTTGAAATATTTGATTTGACTTCCAAATATGAAACTTTTTTTTTTTTTTTTTTTTTTTTTGCGGTACCAACGATTGAACTCGGGCCCTTGTGTGTCAAATATGAAACTTTTAAAATTTACTTTTATTTTATTCTTTTCAGTCTACTTTGCTTGTTTAGCTCTTTTCCCCCTTGTTTGATTTTCTAAATGTTAGGTCATACTAGAGATTGAACCCAGGGCCTTGCACTGAGCTACACTTCATCCTTTTCTTTAATATTTTTTAAATGAGCCTTTGTTAGTTGGTCAAGGCTATTTTTGAACTTGTAATACTCCTGCTTCAACCTTTGGGGTGTCAGGAAATACAAATGTGTACCACCACCCATGGCTAAATATTACATTTTCAATGACGTCTTCAAATAGTTTAGCTCATACTTCAAAAAATTCCGTTTTTATTTAAAAAAATTTTTATGTATAATATATATCATACTATACTTTTCACATGCTTATTTTTATTATCTGTCATCCCAAAGAATGTAAACTCCATGAGAGCAGAGATTTTTCCAAAGTTTTGTTCATTGCTGTAAATATACTAAGTATTTGTTAAGTAATCACTGATTCTATGAATCTGTGAATAAATGGAAACACAACAGTAAGCAAAACAGATTTAAATCACTGTCCTCATGACGTTCTACTTAGGGAACAAGAGGTGAAACAAGGAAGTCAAATATAGATACCCTTCAGTATAATTAGATTTTGTGATAGAGAAGTAGTGTTAATAGAAGATTCTTTACATGAGGAATGTTGAAGTTTTTTTATGAATACGAAGGAAGTAGAAGACAGATAAAGTTGAGATGATGGAAGTAAAACGGTTGAATCCATCAAGTACTCTATGTCCTACAGTGCTGGCATAGGATCTGTGTCAGTGGAAAGACCAGGGACATCTCAGAGAATAACAGAAAAAGCACAAATAAATGGTCCATAAAAGATTAGAATATTGGAACCCTCCATTGACTAACAAAATAGATCTCCTCACTTGCATTTTCCTACCTAAGAGTTTCACAATGTTAGGATTGTCGAATTCTGCCATGAGGGCTGCCTCCCTCTGAAAGTCCGCCTGCATATCTGCTGAGGCTTCTTCTTTGAGCATTTTTACTGCCACCATGGTGAAAGGTTCATAGGGAAGTAAGCCTGGAGCCCTGAGAGACAAATTTGTAGTGAGAGAAAAGCCAAAGATCAGGAGGGTTAGACACGTCCATGTTACATCTACTAATTTTCCTACACATTTCCATTCACGTAGCATTCCTTAGAGCCACAAATCAGTGAAAGATGACAATAGTAACATACTAAAACTTCTGACTCACTTAAAAAAACTCAGTGGAGTTATCTTTAATGCAGATTGTTTTAAGCAATACATTATAAATTAAAAGGATTCTAATGTGTGTAGACCCAACAGTATTGTTCTTGTTATTCTAATCCCAGAGTCTAAATTCTTTGAGGTCAGGGACCATAACTTGTGCATCATTATATTTTCCACCAAGGCTAAAGTAATATCTTGGATATATTTGGTTCCAAATAAATAGTTGCATAAAATTTTCATTAACCATGTAACTTTAATATCAGGGCTACTATGAATAGAGGTAAGTTGTATCTTGCCACAGGTCACAGGCCAAAGTGACAATTAGTGATTAATACCACGCCTACATTTTGTAGCCCAGCTATGTGTTTGTGGAGCTATATCCAACCAGACAGGGCATTTTGTTCCTTTTCACACAAAAGCAGTACATTGGCTAATATGCTCCCAATTGTTGCATTTTTTTCTTTTCTGTTTTGAATATCTAGTTAATGTCTATACATGTCAAACTTGGAGTTCTTAAAACACTAATTCAAAGTCAACTTTAAATGAAGTGGAAAACATAGAGCAATAGAAAATGGAAGAGAAGTAAATCTAAGACATTTGCTAAAAGCAACATAAAAGACAAATTCTTTTCTGAAAAGGAAATATAACTGAACCATTAGTAATTTCTTGTTTTTTGAATGAAGACACATTTGCATATATAATAAATTACTTTTTAAAAATGTGCTTTCCATTTATATTCCTATTTTCCAGTAAAAAGAAAAATTATCAAGATTTATAGCATGCAATACAATACAAATACAGTTAATGATGGAAGGAGTTAAATAATTTGATAATAAGCACTATGCACAGTTTCTACATCAGGCTGATGTACTGATAATTTTTCAGATACAACATATTTGAATGGACTGATTATCTTTCCCGGGTATGTTTACCTTGCTTGGAAGACCCTTCCGAATGCTCCCTCGCCAATGTCTCTCACATACTCAATGTTATTCCTCGGATACTCCAGGCTGAGCAGCTTGGGATTGAGAAGGAGTGGCATCCTCTGGTACATGGGGTTGGGGTGAAGCCTGTCCAGCAGGAGCTCGGAAGGCAGCGTGGTGAGGGTCACTGCTGCTGACTCTCTGCGGGGAAGAGAGGCAAGGCCGACAGTGAGCCGAATCAAGAAGCGCGGGGACTGTCTTAGTTCCTGAGTCTTAGAGTCTGAAAGACACAGCGCTTAGGAATAATGTAAAACAAGTTGTACTGAACCAGCCTCAGAGTCTTTGATTTGAAAGTAATGAAGTACTGCATTTGGTCTGCATTTGCACAAAAATGTGCAAAAGGCACATTTTTCACTCTTCTTGGGTAATTTATTTTAAGATATGTGAGATAGCTGCAGAAATGCTTTAAAATGGGTATCAGGCCACTAAGAGACTGGTGGTATTATATAGGTTCCTCTTCTCATTCAGAATTCCAATATTAAATACATAAGTAAAAAAACATTACTGTGTGTATTTAGCTTTAACAGAAAAAAAAAGCTCACCTTTTCTTATTTTTCCATTCTTTTCTTCTTCGGCAGCCATAAAGAGTAGTGATGGTAAGAAACACAAATGCTGCAAAACTGGACATGATGGAGATGATTACAGTCATGGAGTACGCAGGGGAGACAGAGAAGGAAGACGAGGAGGAGGAAGGCAAATTTGGAATGTCCACACTTGGCTTTGAGGATGTCATTGACGGGAATGCTGTAAGTAAAGATAATTCTCTTTACTCACTCTTCTATATTGAAGAAGCAACTATTTTGTCTTCAACCAATAAGTGAGTTAAATCTAACATTAAGAATATGCTTTCGAGTTAAGTTCTGGGCTATATTTCATAGTTTAGTTTTAAGAACACAGTATGATTTGGTTAAAAGCAGATCTATCTTAAAGAATCATAGCTACTTAAAACATGAGACTTAGAAGAAGTAGCATTTTTTCCAAGAGATCCTGGGTCTCTGTTCTTTGTACTGTATTACATTGTTTGTAACTGACAACAGTCATGGAAATTGTTAAGTTAAAATAATTATGTAATTATACCTGAAGTTAGGGTTGTTTAGTTGAGCTTTTATACACATTTATTATTGGTTTACAGAATAAAAATGATGCAAGAAGGTGAAAAATGACAATGTTAAAACACATATGATCACAAATTAGTTTATCGGCAATGAGCTCCTCTCAAAGTCCATTGTAAAAAGCCAGTGCAGCCAGGCATGGTGGCTCATGCCTATAATTCCAGCACTCAGGAGGCAGAGGCAGGAGGATTGCTGAGTTTGAGGCTTGCCTGGGTTACAAAGCGAGACTCTGTTTCAAAAAAATAAGCCAATGCAATTTAAAAACTAGTAACATCTGTACTATTGCTGGGAATCAAGATGGCATAATCATACCATTCAGTCAGGTGCAAAACCCATTGTATGTGTATTAAATAGACCTATTAAGTATGTTTTCAATCCTCTTTCTAGTTTAAGGACAAAACATGACTGCAAAGTTGTCTTTTTAAAAACCATTAAGAATGTTCCAGTAGCTAAGAATGAATTTTGTACCTTAAAAAGAGAAAAAACTTTTTCAGAGATTTTCAGAATTCTATAGTGACAGTCATAGTCTTAAGTCAGATCACAAAATAAGTCTCAAAAATTTCAAAAGTAAAAGTTATACAGACCAACTCTCTGTTCAAAATTTAATTAGTGATAGATTAAATAAGACAATGTGACAATTGAAAAGAAATCTATAACTTTCTGATTAAAAAGTGAATAACCATAGTTACAGATCATTAAGAAATTTCTTAGTGGTATGCATGAGATTTGACTAAAAGGTACTAGCTAATTAACTCATAGGATTATCTCCTTCAAGTAGATTACAAAGAAAGAAAAAATAAATGGAACATTTGACTGAAGACTTTGGACAAGAAACATTAACTATAGAAGACAAAAGAAAACAAACAGCAAAGTAATAGCCATATGCAAGTAGATATTAATAAGTTAGAGTACATATACCACAAACAATACAATTTAAAAGTAGATCTACAGTCAGTTGTTTTTTTTGAGACAGGGTCTCGCTTTGTAGTTCAGGCTGGCCCTGAGCTCACTATGTAGCCCAGGCAAGCCTCGAACTCAGCAATCCTCCTGTCTCTGCCTCCCGAGTGCTGGGATTACAGGCGTGAGCCACCATGCCCGGCTAGTCAGTTCTATAAATAGTTGTAAATGCTTTATTCAATACAATATTAATTTTAAACATGAAAAGGCAGAAACAAAAAAATGATAAAGGACTTATAAGAATAGATTGAATGGTCAATAAAAATTAAATAACATAAAATTATGCTTTTTCAGTACTAGAAATTAAACCAAGGGGTCTTTACATTGTGCTATATCCTCTTATACCATTTTTATTTTTATTTTTTTAATTTTGAGATGAACTCTCACTATATTGCTAATTTGCACAGATAAGTTGTAATCTTCTTGCCTCCGCTTTCCAAAATGCTGTGACTATAGCTATACATTTTAAGTCTTAAGGAAAGTGATAGGAACATATTAGATGCCAAATTTAAAAAAAAAGAAAAAGAAAAATCTGGATGTAGTCATAAGTAAGAAGTTAATTTTAATTGCAGTATTACAAATGTATTTTCCTAACCCTGGAAAAGATACTATTTTATAATATGTTCTAATACAAGAAAGATATTTCAAATTATTTTAAGAAGTTATAAACACCTATGTAGATTGCACAACAGATATAGAAGATTCTAGATGAAAATTAGTAATTGGCTGCAATATAGGAAGAGAATAATAATGTAAGGGACTGTATCCATGTAACATCTTACACACTCAATAGTGAAAACCTAAAGCCATTTAAAAAAATGTATGTATAAAAGTGATGGTTGCAAGGGTACCTATGTATGACTTCGTAAGCTGGGGCACATCCTGTGATTATTCCTGACAACCCAGCTCAGGAAGTGCAGCCGTTTATTGTGGAGAGGCCTAAAGCTATTTGAAATAGGACACTTGAAAAAGCAGAGGTTACAAGGGATTCTTTTGCATGAACTCCGCATCTCATAGTGGACACAGGAATTATGCCCTGACCACAGTGGCTAAGCAGGTGGTTTAGAAGCGGGTGGAGGGCAGGCGTGGTCACCTGTGACTCAAGAGGGTGGCTCCCCTGGGAGATAGCACAGCAGGGACACGCCTGTGCAAGGACATGGCTGCACAAAGCGCCTTTACACTCCCCAGTTCCACCTGCTGGAGAGCTCCTCTGCTTCTCTTTGGACGGACACACCCCTAGATTTCTTAATTCAAGAAGTGAGTAGGGGATGGAGCTTCAGTGAATGAGCTGTGGTTCCTGCTAAGCAGTAATTTAAAAGACTGGGAGAAAGGAGTGTTTTCACATGCAGCCTCTAAAGAGAAACTCACGCCACACATAATACGTGAAAGAAGAAACAACCAAGTGAACTTAACTTGAGATGGTGAAGCTGATACAAGAGGGCTAAAAATCAAGTACATCAGTTGTTATACAAAATGCGAACAGGTTAAATTCTCCAACTAAATGAAAATGACAGGATAGAACAAACCCAGACAAATATTGCTGATAGGAAAAAAGGAATAAA
>PVIC010017946.1:0-32194 GCA_004025085.1 Thryonomys swinderianus
GAGGAAAACATTCAGCATTCCTTCATCCAGCTTTGTGAAATGTACAGAATATTATCATTACTATGTCCAACTACTATGCATTGCCATGATGGTCCTCCATATTTCTATTTAAAGGTAACTCAGGACCCACAGACAGCCTTCTTCCCTTCACTCCCCATCTTGGATTTGCAGTTTGCAGTAACTGCCACTATACTAGCATTTTAGTATTGAGACTAGTATTTTAACTGTGGCATGAGAACCAGAGTAAGACCAGGAACACAAATGTTTCACTGTGTTCAAAAGTAACATGCTTTGCTGTGTTAAATCTGGCAACAGATTTGTGTGATGGTATGCATAAAAGAGACATATGATTCATGATGGGCCTTCATAAGTTTATTACTTGGGGTGTTTGTTTTTGTTCTGACATAATAAATATAACATGAAAAGAAAAAAATAGAAGACCATGCCTTTTTAATGTCTTATTTTTTATGTGTGTATACCTCATGATTCAAAATTGATTTTTTTCACTACCTTAGAATTAAAATCATTTCAAAACTTATTGACCCCCATCTCAGTAACCTTTTTGAGGAAAGCTGAAGCCATAATACTATGTGTAAAAGAAAATGTTATTACACATAATCAGACTCTAAAAGAAACCCAATTTTTAATTGAGAGACTGAGGAGGATGTAAGTCATTTTCCTTTTAGATATTTATTTTATTTATCTCTGCTACAAAAAGTAAAGAGCATATTTTGACTAAGTAACCACTATTTGGCCAGTAGAAATCATTTCTACTGGCCAAAAGCTTGCTGTTTCGTGTATCTCCATCATCGAAAGGCATCTAGTTAAAACTATGAGCACAAGTACCCACTTCCTTTTCAAATGCATAACTTATGCAGCTTCTTTTTCCCTATTTTTTTCTTAGTTTTTCATTTGAGCCAAATTTTCACATGACAGTAATTAAATGTGCTTCAGTGAAATAAATATGTGAATTTCAGTTCCAATGAAAACGTACTAACTTGACACCTATATATATTCCTTATCTTTTACTCAGTGTACACAGTACACATTCAAATATAGTTCACTAAAGTTCCTTTGCAGAAATTGAATTATGGACAAGAAAAGTATAGGTTATGTTGGTCATATACCAAGTAAAGGAAAATCTTCATGCAGAGAATAGCAGGTAGTCTAATAATGTCTTCTAAATAAAAATGGTTTTATTAATAACTGAGATTTCACTTTAAACTATTCACCCTGACCTTGGCTTTTCCCAAAACATAAATAAATAAAATAGTTATTCAATACTAGGACTGCACAAATAATGGCTACTAACCCACAAAATTGCCATTCTATTATAATTTTCCAAAATGGTACAATTTGGCCTGTCTTGCTGAATCTAGATGAATTTCAGTTGATTCTCTCATGTTAAAGTTACAAGATGTTTGCTCACCTTCCCCCAGGTAGAAGTTTCTGGAAGGAACTTCTTCTGCCTGGCATTTTGATGGTAGAGGAAAGGGAAACTTTTGTGTCAGTAACAGCTTATATTAAAAATTGCTCTGGTTGAATTTCTTCCATATATTATGCTGGAAAAGCAAACTGAATGGCCAAACTCTAATCCCAGGAGCACAAAAATAGATCCAGGATCTTGACTGAAGAAAGTCCAAAGCTGTATGCAAAAGGCATAGATGCAGGGAATGTTGAAGAATGGGACAAAGGGGAGACTGACCCCATTTAGATTTGAGGGAAAAATTTTAAAGCTTTTCAATGATAGATGGATGTCCACTTTCATTTTTTTTCTATTCTTCATTAGCATTCTTCCTGATATTTCTTAGAGAAATACAATTTATCTTTAAAAACATGAGAGAAGGAAGAAGAGAGAAGGTTGGAGGAGGGAAGTCACTTCTATCTTTTTTTCTCCCTCTCTCCATTCCTTCCTTCCTTCCTTCCTTCCTTCCTTCCTTCCTTCCTTCCTTCCTTCCTTCCTTCCTTCCTCCCATTTTTTCTTCCTTTCAAATTACCTTGGGCCCTCCTCCTCAGCATTGGAGTATTTGTTCTAAGATCCCCATGTTTACAAAAATCTTAAGGTACTCAAGTTTGTTACATAGCATGATGTAATATTTGCAAATTATATATGGATATATTCTCTTGCTCTTTAAATCATTTCTAGATTATTTATAGCACCCAGTATAATGAAACTGCTACATAAATAGTTGTTATACTGTATTATTCAGAGCATAATGATGGAAACTGTAACTTTGTGCATGTTCAATACAGAACTGATTTTCCTCAGTATATTTTCATCTTAAATTGATTAGATTTATAAATTTGGCTCCATGAATATGTAAGACTGACTATAATTTTACTCTTATCTTGCATGTGATATCAAACTCTAAAATAAAAACAAGATTTGAAATATAAATGAAAAGCATCAGTGCTTTAATTGTTTTGGCAGATATATTAATACAGACAGATAATTAACTAGGCTATTAAGCTTGGTGACTATAGAAGCTTGCTCCATAATAATCACCTTGAAGAATCTGACACTTAAAATAGATCCTTTTCTTACTGGTGATTAAATTAAATGTGGTTCACAATCATGGGATAATTGATCTCAGGTTAGTGATCACAGGATATTGCAGTATCCACCCCAGACAGGAGGTGGAGCAATGAGGCTCTGGGGTACCAGCATGGTATAAAAGGGCAGTAAAGTTCATGGAAAGAGATGTGAGCCTGTTTAGCTTCATTAAAATTTTGCTTTTCTTGGAGATAATCTCATCTTATTCTCTCCTTTGTGGTTATCTTTTTTTATTAGCTGTGAAACAGAAATCTATGAAGATTTTTGCTCAATTTCTTTTCACTTTATGTATTCATTTTATTTATTGATTCATTCTGTCCATCAGTTAATACTAGGAATTGAATCCAGGTCTCACATCCTCAGCCCTGTGATTAACATTTATTTGAAGATACCGTTCCACCATATAGCCTAAACTGGGCTCAAATGCATGATCCTCCTGCCTCAGCTTCCCAGAGCTGGGATTACAAATGTGCACCATCACAACTAGCTTCTATTTACATTTTTAGCTCTGAAGTTATTTACATAATGTTTATCTTAAACATGCAATGTGCAATGCACAAGAGAAGAAAATCTTTAGAAAACAACTAGAAAAGAGGCTTAAAAGAAATTAATTTGTTGGACTGTGTTTCTCTTGGTGACTTATTTCAATGCTCAGGTCTCAGTAAATTCTTAAATGTACTAAAATGTTAGTACAAAGGATAACTGGATTGTCCTCTATTGGTAATTAAGTAGAAGAGTAAATATTCTGGGAGAGAAAACCCCTACCACCCAAAACTAAGAAATATGGGGAGAAAATAACAAGTTTCCATCTCTGAATCCATTCAGGAGCTTCTGAAAGGTAAGAAAACCAACAAACATATTTATGTTCTCTCTCTGTCTCTCTGTCTTTCTCCATCTGAACAAATAATTCAATATATTCTAATGAACAGTTTCTACAAACAAGTGCCTGAATTTTTTTATTGTAAAATTTCTAGAGGAGAAAAAAGACTATACAATCACTCCTATTAAATGATTATTATGATTTTCCTACATTCTTATTTTTCTATTTACATTCTTGTGTAACCATTTAATTTTTTCCCAGTACATGTGTGCAGTACATAATCATTAATGCTCTTTGTGTGGATTCAATGTAGGTACAAGAAACCATGTGGTTCTGTTTTTCACTTGTCCGCTGTCCCTCTGGGCAGCTGTCCAGTAAAGGTCTGGCTGCGCCTCTCCTGAGCATCTCTGTGTGGAACTTGGTTCCTGAACCTGACGCCTCAGAGATCCTGACTTAATTTTTTTTGGTAAAGTTCCAGTATAGGTGCAGGTTTATCCTTACAGAAGTGAGACATATTACTTTTATCTTCTCGATGGACTGAGAAATACCGCTCAAAATTGAAAAGTAGAACTATTTATTCTGTTTAGTTCCTTTTGTAAAACTGTCACCCATTAAATGATGAGAAAAATGTGGGCATGGTCATTGCCTTATTGGCTTAGCTGGAATTTGGCTCTGTTTAGGGAAAGTGACACCCTTTTCTCTATTAGAATAAATGAAAATACATGGCTGTTGGATGTTCTCATGTAGAGGCTATTTTGTAGCACGGTACAATATAAACCAAGGGCTGCAGCCTGTGCTACTGGGCAGAAGGATGAGTGATGGGCTCCTGGGAGTAAGAGCAAAAGACAGAGTTAGTGCCTCTTGGTCCATGATGGAGAGTCCGCACACCAGGACTGCACATTAAACTCTACTGTTGAAGTGATAATATTTGCATATGGTCCCCCAGAAGAGCTCTTATCAGGGGCGAAATTGTTGTCTTCATCTCCTGCCATAACACCTGATGGTCCATAAGTGAGGACTCTGAAAACATGCAAAATGCAACGAATGGAAGAATCAAAAAAATATCTCTGGTTTCTAAGGTGTTACTATTCCGCACTAGATAAATTAGTACAGAAACTGCATGAAGTGGCCCAAATGAGCACAAAAAACTCCACTGGGTCCCACATATTTTTTGCACTTACCTATTTTCAAAATTATACTCTTTGGAGATCCCACTATCAAATGTTATCATGACCTGAACACTCTTGGTTGCTTGTGGCCTTAGTGCCTTGAGAACAGAATGCAACCAGCACCAAAGGCTTTCAGCTTCTCCTTAAACAAGAGTGCATTCACCGATCAGAAAAAGCCACTGCCTGGTGGAAAAGATTGATTCTGTTTCTAATTCCTTTGCCATGTAAATGCCATATGATCAAAGGAAAATTTTCCTTTTCCTACATCTCAGTTACTTTGAATGTAAAAGTCACAATGATATCAATAATTTCCATATAATTCTATCCTAAATTACTATTTAAAACTTCATATATTTGCATGATAATGATTTTGAGAGAAATATCAAATCCTTATAATTGTAAAATTGATGTTCACTAAGTACAAAGAAACCAGAGATTCAGAGTGTAGAAAAAGAAAACATATAGACTAATACATCATTATTAATAAGTAAAATATGGAAGGTTTTAGCAGGAAAAATCGCACTAGTTAAAATTATGGATATATATTTCAAATTCTTAAATGTTGCATTATCAGTATAACTTTGGAACATATAAATATATTCATCAAAACCATGGAAAAATTACTGTAAATATCAAAAGATTTTAATATTTTTAAAGGTACAAAGTAAGGCATTTCACTATACTAAGATCAAATTTAAAAATATAATCCTATCACTTCAATATTTTCAAAAGATATTAGATAAATTCAAAACGTATTCATAACAAATATAAATTGTAAGAAAACTAATGATAAAAACTTTTCTTAATTTAATAAAAGGCATTGTCCTGGGCCTACAGCATTTTGATCTATAATGAGGTATTAAACACCTATTTAATCTTAATGTAGTTTAAGATCAGAGCAAAGTTAAAATAATAAGTCCTTATTTAGGAGTGAATTCGTTCCTAGAGAATGCTTGTAAATCTGACAAGTGACTCTTAAACCTGTGAAAATTTGCAACTTAAATGTTTGTAACTCAGAGATTGACTTTATCTGTTATAATTGTGTTTGACCAGTGTTGACCCAGAGCACAAACCCTAACCGTAACATAATTTAAGTCTCTATAGTTACATTCTTACAATTATTTGGAAAAATTAGAAAATAAATATTAAAAATCAACTAAACGTCCATGTCTTACCATAAAGAAATGGAAATTTAATTTTAAGAAGGCATTTCCTTCTTATAAAAGATTATATAAACTACATTGTACCCAATTTTCAAAAAAAATATTATTTTTTGGACAATATAAAAATGTAAAAAGATACAGAGAGGGAAGGAATGATCTAATGTCCTAGAGTTGTCAGTTTTCAATATATCATAAAATAAATTCATGGCAATTTAAAAATAAATTGTGAATAAAACTTATTTAATTTATTTATTACTTGTGATGGTAAAAAATCAAACCTAGGGCTTTACACACATTGAACGAGGGTTCACACCTGAGCTCTACCTCTAGTACTCTAAAATATTTTACTAGGAATATATTTAGTGGACATATTTTGATGAAAAGAATACTGCTGAGAATTGTTGAGACATATATGTTCAAAATAATGCAATAAATATACCTTGCATTATTGTTTTGGAGGAAGGCTGAAACATTTAACATAAAGTTGCTAAAATAATTCTATATCTGTAAATATAGTTGTTAGGTAAGCAGTAACAAAAGGGAAATATTTTAACTTTATTATTACTATATAAAATCAAATGAACATTTCAACAGAAGTATTCAATATTCACCATCACTTCATTTAAAAAAAAACTCTCTGCAAATGAGAAAGAACCTCAAAATAGTAAAAGTTATAAATGATTAACCTCTAGCCAGTATTACAGCGAATAGAGAAAAGCTCAAAGTGTTTCCTTTAAGTTTAGAAAGAAGACGAAGATATCTATATTGTTGAATAAAAAAATCTGGAAGTTGTAGCAAAAGCAATTCAACAATGAAAAGAAATGAACTATAAAGAAAGAAATTACTTAAGTTTGTAGAAAATTGTAGCTTTTGTTTTTGGTTTTTGTTATGTTTGCTTATGTATTTATGGGGGTTGTATGAGACTTGTATGTGTTGTATGAGACTTGACCCAGAATCTTGTGCATGCTTGGCAAATACTCTGGCACTGACTGAGCTATCGTTCATGTTTTTATTTGTTATTTTTAAAGTTTTAAGTCCTCACTACATGTCCAATTCAAATGATTTTAGAGATTTAAAAAAAAACCACTATACTCTACATATTTCATGGAAATGATCTTAGAACCTATAAACAAATTTAGTAAAGTTGCAGGACATAAGGTTGACAAAAAGCATAGCACTTTTAAAAAATAATGCTAAATACACTAAATAATACTAAATGCTAAATAATACTAAAAATGAAATTAAGAAAATTATTCCATTCACATTACCAACAAAAATTTGAGGAATAAATTAACTGGGAAGTTAAATATCACTACCAAAAATTATAAAACAGCAATGGAAAAAACTACAGAAGACAAAAGGGAATCTCATTTTCATGAACTGGAAGAATCAATAATGTCAAAATGACCATGTTATCCAAAGTCATCTATAGCTGCAGTGTAATCCCATGAAAGTACCAACAAATTCTTTGCATACAGAAAATACAATGCTAAAACTCATTTGGAAGCACAAAAGATTTAGGATAGAGAAGCAATCATCAGAGTAATAAATGCTGACACTGACACAATACGAGTAACAAAAACAGAATGACGCTTGCATAGAATCAGATCCAGCCATTCTATGCATGGCCACATATCCAAAGAAGACGAGATCAGTGCATCAAAAAGATATTTGTGCTTCCATGTTTACTGTACCACTATTCACCATTGCTAAAATACTGAATCAATGCAGAAGTCCTTCAGAGGATGGATAAAGAATAAATAATATATGCACAACAGAAGGCTACTCAGCCATAAAAAGGAATGGGATCCTCTCACTTGTATACACATGTATAGAACAGAAGATCATCATGCCAGCTAAAATAAGCCAGACAAATATGACCTGCCTCACTTATATCTGGAAACTGTTTAGACAATCTTGTAAAAGAATAGAATGGAACACTATAGGATGGGAAGCAGAATAAAAAGAAGTTCAAAAAGAGTACAAAAACAGAGTGGATGAATTCTGATTTTTTTAGCATAGTAGGATAACTAGTAGTTAAGAGAATGTACTTTATACATAAAAAACACTAAAAATAAAGAATTTTGAAAAAGTGACTATTATTTAAAGAGTTGGAAATACTTATTAACCTGTTGTAATTAATACATATCATATACATGTGGTAATTGTAACATTATACTACTTAGATTTCTAGGAATTCTGGCAAAATACTGAATTAACACATAATAGTCATTTAGACAACTGCTAACTACATTTCCACAATTCAGCTCATTTCACTTTTTCACTTGTCCTACCATTAACTAAGCATTCCTCACATCTCCAGAATGAGCTTCTTCCTTTAACTATTTTTTTTTTTTTTTTTTTTTTTTTTTTTTTTTATGATCAGTGGGGTTGGGTTGGTGATGGAGTTAGGAAGAGGAAGGAGAAAAAGGAAGAGAAAAAAGAAAGAGAAAAAGGAGAGAATGAAGAAGCCAGTACTCAGTGAGACATTCAGCACCAACTCATCTCTCCTCAATGCTGAAATATTGAGCTGTTAGGAATTCTGCTGGATTTATCAACATGTAAGATTCAGACTCATGCTTCCTACTTAGCTAACCAGTGCCGGTGGTCTGCTGCAGCCACACAGGCAGTGTTTAGTAAAAACAGTCAGAGAGAAAAACATCCTAGTCATCTAGGCTCTTGCTTCTTTTACTCACCTACCCCTTTATATACATATATAATATGTATATTTATGTGTGTATTAAATGTGTATATTTAAAATTTTTAGACAAGGATCTTTATCTTTTATTCATACAAAAACAGCCTTAGTCCAAACTATCTTAATATTTCAAGTAAAAGTACTTTTCAGCGCATTTCTGAATTAGAAATTTATTTTATTTTATTTTATTTTATTTTATTTTATTTTATTTTATTTTATTTTATTTTATTTTATTTTATTTTATTTTATTTTATTTTATTTTATTTTATTTTATTTTATATTTTATTCAAAAAGCCCCGTTTAGGTTAATAGTAGAAAACAAAAACAAAAAAATGATACCCACATTTACACTGTGTGATGTCTTGTTTACCCTTTGGTTTTCCTTTCCTGGAGCAGTTACATTTGTCTGCTTGCTTCATGGTTTCCTTGGACTGTCTGTTGTGTTCAGAACTACCACAGCCCAGAATTACTAGCTCAATCTATTTTTTGGAAGTGGCCGGGTAGCTGGATGCAATAAAGGCATACTTTGTGGTGCCCAGTGCACTGGTGCTATTCAAGAAAGCACAGCGTCAGCACCTCCCTTCCATTATACACCCTATTTGTTCAGAAATTATACGCAGAGCCATAAAAGTTTGCTTGGCTGTGAGGTGTTAGCTCAGACCAGGAATAAACAATTAGATAGGAACCATAAAAAGACTAAAAGAATGGATCATGAGTAGCGTTGAAGCCGACTCTGCAGGTGACCTGGGCGCTGTGCCAGGGTCCCACTTCTCTCCACAGAATCTCCTGGACAAGGTGCCTCCACAGAAGGAGAATACAGAGGTGAAGACCCAAAGGTCCGAGGCTATTCAGTAGGAGGATTTGTTTATTTCTTTCCTTGGCTGGAAAACAAACAGAATTACACTGCTGATAAAATTTTCACTTCAGTGATATTTGTGTGTGTTGAGAATATTTTAGAAGTTTTAGAAAAACAGCCATAACAGACTCCCAAATATAAAGAAAACCTAGCTAATAAATAAATGAGTGAAAAGCTCAGAATTCAATGGAACAGGCATAAATCATAAGTTTTCTTTTTTCTTTTTTCATAAGTAACTATTTTATATTTAAAACATGAGGTGTGATAAACAAATACAGTGAACATTTAAATAAAAAAATTGTGCTGCAAAATACACATTGTCATTAATCCCCCTTAAAAACTCCCCTCACTTCATTACACTTAGCCTGGATGTCAGCCCTGGATGTCTTCTTTCATGAGTAGTTTTCATTGTGTGGCCTTGTTTGCCTCAATGTACTGGATCCATTAAAAACATTTACTTTTTGGGTCATTTTAAATTTGAGGAACAACCAGTGGTCCCAAAATGCCAGATCTGGTGGATAAAGTGGATAAGGACACACAATGCTTGTATTTGACAAAAATTCCTGTGTCAGAAGTAATGTGAGTCATAGAATACCATTATGTTGGACGACAAAAGTGTTTCTCCATTTCTCAGGCCATTCCTATACACAGCACTCCTTAAATGTTCTAAGGCCTTCTCATACTTGGAGTTCTCTGTAGTGCCTGGCCCTCTGTAGAGTCACCCTGCACAACTGCATTCCATGCCTACCATTTCTTCAATGTCCTAATAAGCAAATATAAAATTCAGAGTTCTCCATAGTGCCCTTTGGTACAAAAATCCACCTGTGTGAGTGATCCTTGGAGAAACTTACATCACCTTGATGGTGGGACTTACTGATATGCTTCTCCTGAATGAGAAGAACTGGGTGAAATCCACTGAGAACGCTGACGCTTGGTCCCAGGATCATCACCACACATCCAAGTTCCATCACCCATGATGACATTTAATTAAAAGCTGGAATTGGAAGTGGTGCAATCACAAAATTCCAAAGAAATATGCTGCATATGCTCCATGACTTACAGCACAAAACACACCTTTTGCTCACTTTAGTTCACAGCCAAATGACTGAACTGAATAAATTGAAACTTGTCCTACTCTGTTACAAAGATTCAACATGTCCTATCTAGGAATGAAAATCCAAGCCTGTCCACTGGATGGCATAGAGTGGAGGCACTGCCCATGGTGTTAATCATATCGCCTATTACCTAACAATATATGCATTATCCACAATGATGCCTCAACTGCTGTTGGCATGGGCACTCAGGCTGCTGTAACCGAATACCACAGAGTGGGTGGCTGAGAATAGAAATTTACTTATCACAGTTCTGGGAGATGAAACTCCAAGACAGGCCTTCGCATGGTCGAGTTCTTCACAAGGGTGTGTTCATTACTTGAATAAAGAAACATTATCTCAGTCTCTTCATATGGGAAAGAGAGAGAGAGAAAGAAAGAGAAAGGTAGAGCAGGAGGAGGGCAGAGAGATACAAAGAAAGAGAGAGAAAGAGTCCAGCCAAGACAACCAGCCCAGGCTTGCTACACTCTCTTACCTTCTTCTCTTGAGGTCACCGCACGAATCCCAGATCTGAGCTCTTAACTTCATGACTTATTCTAAATCTAATTACCTCCAAAAGGCCTCTCTCTGAAGACCACCACCTGTAAGGTTAGAGTTCTAACACATAAATTTGGGGAGGACACAAATATTCAGTCTATAACACATAGTGAGGTTCATCTCCTCCCATTGATGTTTGTTTTTTTTTTTTTAAGAAAAAATTTCAGAAGTCATTGTTTTGGTAACAATTACTGTGCATAAAATGTAGTTGCTGTGGCTTCCCTTCCTCTATCAGGACCATCAAAAGCGATCACACCCACTGAACTACTTTATTCCAATTTTGGATTACTCAACAGCAGTTCTCTGTCCTTTAGTAAAAGATATCCTTAATAATAGTTATATAAAATTATGTTATGCAAATACTACAGAATATTCACGAACCACACCTTCTTAAAGCTGAATTGTCAGAATTTTAGTTTCTGCTCTACAGTCCCCTAGTTACGTGACTCTGAACAACCACTCCATCACTCCTTGCCTCAACTTCCTCATTTCTAAAGTGAGGATCAAAGGAGTCCCTTAGGCATAAGCTGTTGTGTTACATTGATTGGTAAATGGTAAATACCTAGACTAATGTTAAAAATACATTAACACCTAAATAATTGTTAGAAAATAAAATGGCCAAAGCTTTACTGAGCTACTCTGGGAATGAAAACAGAAGTGAGATCAATATGAGGCCCCACTGCTACCTCAAACCAAAAATCTACCCAGGCTGAGCTAAGAAGCCAGCTTTGTCCAGAGCCTGCAGGAGTCTTTGCTGTGCCTTCCCAGTGACAGTGGTTGGTCCCCCCCCCCCCACAGAGACTGCACTTTCCCAGCCCCAGTGTGTTCTTAACATGCCTTTTAGGTATTCTGTGACTAAGATGAACATTGAAGCCTCTGTGTAGCACAAGTACCTATAAACACACAACTAAATGTTATGATGGGAACTGTGGAGCACTTACTCAGACTTATGACTTACTTGGATTTACAGATGTCTGCTTGGCCCTGTGGGATCTTCTACTACAAATATTATTGTACTAGGATTATTGGTAGGGCATCTGCCCTGCGCTATGCGATCTTCAACTGTAGGGATTATTGCAGATAACTTCCCTGCCTTATGCATGCTAGGATTTTGGGTGCAAAGGCTTGGCACCAAATAAAGGTGCAGTGAGCTTGGGGTACTGGGCTGCCTTCTGTTTCTGCTCAAAGTAGCAAGAAATGAGTCCGGACTCAGCCTTTTTGTCAAGGTTTCTGCTTTGTTGTTTGTTAACCCCTTTTCTGTGGAACTCACAGGAGACCAGAGTTTGCCATGAGGGCCCTGGCTGTATCTTCTTCCCCTGTCTCCCACAACTAAATCCTATTTCAATCAGATTTTAAATGGCTGTGAGAGAGAACAAGGAACCACCAAGTGGTTTTGGAGGAGTGCTCTAAAGCTTTCATGAAATAATCTACTTTGAATAACAAAGAAAAATTAATTCCACATCAAAAACAAAGTCTCAAAAATATGAGATGAAATTAAAAGAGACAGTTGGTGCATCTAGCCCTCCTGGCAATAGTTTCCATCTGAAATGCCAAATGTAGGCAGTGGTGGAATCTTCTGCAGTCTAACTGACTAGGTTTAAGGTTCAAGCCAGCTGCAGGGCAATCAAAGAACCCATTTGTGGCATGTATTTGCTTCTTGATGGGCTCTGTTTGCTGAAGCCACACAGAGCAGAAAGCTTCCTACTCTGATTATAAAAGGGACCCTGTAGGGACCAGTTTTTCACAAGAACAGCCATTAATGGGCCCCAAACAAAGCTTCTAATGGTTTCCGGAAACATACGACAGAAGGTCTTCTCTACAGAAGCAAACTTTTTAGTCCTGGCTCTTATTTTCTTCTCCCTCTTGATCTGCCACATCCCTGAAATTTTCACAGTGAATGTTCTCAACCAGATGATCTAAAGAGAAAACAATAGATTTGCTGTAATTTCAGATAAATATCTTCACCAGTCCCAGAGGAACCATATTTCTATTCCAGTTTATGCATTCACATTAAGGAGACTAACACTTGATGTTAAATAGGAAAAACATCAACATCATTGTCATCATCTTTAAAAAGTATAATATGTTCCAAGAAATTCACTTATGTAATACAAAGAAACAAAACAATGAAATGCTTAGTTCATACTTATCAAGAGTTTGAGATACTGAATCTGTAAATCCAGAGCCCCCTTTGCAAAAAGGGAAAGATATAAAGGAAATCATTTGTGTGTATGTTTTTTTTTTTAATGTAGTTGCCATGTGAGAAGCCATGAACTAAGCTCCAATGTCTCTGTTGTGTTTCTGTTTATTTATGGGATGCTAGGTTCAGGTCCACCGTAAAATGATAGACTACACTGAATACATCCCCAATCCAGAGAAATATATAGAAACAATGAAGATGCATTCCCTACTCCTGATAAATTTTGCAATGCGCTGGTACTCACCGAATCACAGTTAACCAAAATAAATGCTCAGAATTCTCATTACAAAGGAGGCAAAATGCTCCTTAAGAAGTACACAGGGCATGGGGGTGTAAATTAATCTATAGGATCTATAGAAGTTTCCCTGAGCCAGGGACATCGGAGTCAAGAAGGAAAACAGAATTGGGATCACCCAGGCCACAAACTGGGGAAAGTGTTAGGCCAAGAGAGGACAAATCAAATGGGAAATGTGAACATCATAAAAATTAATATTCAAAGATCCAAGAAGCCAGGAGGGAGAAAACAAAGAAGAGGAGAACATAAGATAAGGCTGATAAGGGGAGCAAGGCTTGATCATCCAGTCTAGAAATTATGTCAAGGACTTTCAAATAATTAAGCAGTCTATTGACTGGTCTGGCATGGTTCCAGGTGTGGAAAAGGTGAAAACCCATCTGAATATGAGTGCTACCCAACCCAAGGGTATTGTAGTCTGGAAAGAATATAAGGAACAGAGGAGCGCAGCTGTCACTACTTACTGCTTCCTCACTATTTCATTGCTTTGCTGCCTTCTGCCTGTCGTGAACTGCCCCCCCCCGATGTCCTGTGCTGTGCCACACTGCCTTGGAGCCAGCCAACTATGAGCTGAAACTTCTACAAAATATAAATTCTAATAAATATTTCTTCCTTTATCTTTATTTCTCTTAGTGATGAGAAAAATAACAAAGATACTGAAAAAGTCAGTGAGTGGCAAGCTTCACATGGAGAGAAGAACAATGAATAGGTAGTACTAGGCAGCTTTATGGCCACAAGAGTACTCAGTAGTATTCTGTTTCCTGGACCCACAACACTATGCACTTGTCAGATCCTGAAGACTTTCAATGGAAAAAAAAATGAACCCTAGAATTAATTATGAACCTTGGCTAATAATACAATAGATTCTCTGTATGAAAGTTCACCACTTAATGAATAAATACTAATGATGTTGATTCAAAATATAATACAGAGGGAGAGAACACTGCACCCTACTTCATAATCCTTTCATTTATATATATATATATGCAAATTATATTGTATCATATCATATCATATCATATCATATCATATCATATCTTATCATGTCAGTTCTTCTAGCAGTCCCTAATGGATAAACTCGCTGAACACCATGGTGCAACAATACAGTGCCCTGGAGTATTGATTGCTGCTCCCTGTGATGTGCAGGTGATGGGGGCTGATGCTCGGTCTTACTGCCCAGCATGGTGGCAGAGGACAGCACTACCTCAGTTCACCAACTTCATTTCAGTAGCATGGGGAGAATTGCAAGTGTAACCAAGGAACCCCTGTATTACACTACACATCACTAGACCAAGGAAAGGTCAAAATTTTAAACTCAATATTCAGTTTCTTTGAGTGCATTTTGCTTTCTGCACCACCCTAAAGTCAAGAAGTTCTAAGCAGAGCCATTGTAGGTGAAGGTGCATCTGTAATTGCATTATTACTGGAAGCCCTTGAATGCATTAGTGTCAAATATTACATATTTTTATTGAAGACCTCCACGTGTAGTGTGCAGTGTGAGGCTCGAAGACCTGGACCACCCAGGGCTTCATTGCTGTGGCAGTACAACCTAGGTCCTGAACATGGGGCACACTGACATGCTGTCCTTCTTCACTTCATATTTCCAGAAGCACTATCTTTAATTCCGCACTATTACACTGCACAGAAATTTATAAAACAAAACAAGTTATTCTAGTTTTCTTATTTATAACTGAAGAGCATAAACAGGAAAACAGAGTAAAGCCATGTATCTGGAATTAAGTAAAACAATTTTTAAATTTTTTTTTCCACTTTGAGGTAGCTTATCTTACTGAAAGAAATGTCCTCACTTAGAGTGCTTAACCTACAATAAGAATCCTGTAACATACACTTGGTGGTGACATCAAACAATGCATTGAGTCAAAACAAGTGCAAAGCATGAAGTCTGTGAGGGGGGTGTGCTACCATGTGCCTTAAAGGACAGCCCATTTATTTCATTGAAGATTAGAGCCAAAATGGGCAAGTGCATAGCAGAATATCTCTTACATAATAGTTAAGACTTGCCTACATAAAGCAAATCATTGGCATGCATATACATATATACATGTACAGATTCCATATATATTTCTATTGTTCATGTTTTCATTGCACTGCATAAAACTGTTGCTTCGAAAATAATTTTAAATAGCTTATTTTCTCAGTAAGTAAATATATCTCTTAAAATTTAGTTCATTATAGACTCTGCTGAAGTATGCTTTTCCTGTTCTTTGGACAAAAAGAAAATATACTAGAATTATTCTAAGTTAATAAGGTGCCCTATAAATTCTGACAGGCCTCAGGCTCTGAAAGATGAAGCAAGAACTAGAGAGAAGAAGACCAACTTTAAATTACCTGATATGGGCATGTGCTTTCCAGTTATACCTGAATACTTTAAAATAAAATTCCCAGAAGCCATTTGGTTTATAGGTTTTAGTTCATAACAACAACTGATAATTTGAGTCAGAATAAGTGATCCGTATCTGTAAATGACAATTTTCAGAATATTCTAAAAGTAAAATTGAGTAGAACATTTTTAAATGCATGAAAAAAACTTCATCTGTTAAATAGAAAATAAATGCTGATATTTCTTCAGAGGATTATAACTTTCTGACTCTAACTTTTTCCAAGTAGCATCTAGCAAAACCATTTACACATAGATACAGGCTTAGGTGATTAACTGCTTGGTGGAGTCCAAAAACTCCCTGGGTCAAACATTTCATTAAAAAAAGAAACTAAACACATCCTTGTGACTTTTAAAGAGCATACAAAATAGCTGATTAAATACATAATAAATTGTTTCAAGAAACAAAGCATGTTTTTTTTAAAAGAAGATTTTTAAAAATTCCAAAGAATACAGTGTTTTATTTGTGTGAATTTTCTGTATATTTAAAATATATACCTGTTCTAACATAGCCAGCTAATGGTTTCTTTAAATGCCATCCACTCTCTTTTAACAGTTTAAGAATTAACATTCCTAATGTATAGGTTCATTTAAAAACTAATTGGCTAAGCAAGTAAGACTACAGCTAAGACCTTCTCATGATCACTTTCCACAGAGACACCAATTTGAACAGACACTGAGGCATTAAACTACCTTCACAAAAGCTAACGAAAACAACCAGAGATCACACTCCCTGCTCTAGTATAACAGAATGAGAATCCACACTAAAGAAGGCAGGGAAGAAACGCTTGCCCGTGCCAACCATAGTCAACTTCTAAACAGCCCAGACAAAAGAGAAAGAAATAATTCCAAACACATGTTGGGAGACTATCACTGCCCTGACACCAAAACCAGATAAGAATACAAAAACAAACAGAACACAGACCAATTCCCTTGATAAACTTGGATGATTATATCTTTAACAAAATACTAACAAATCAATGCCAATGGCAAAATACAAAGATCACCATGATCAAGTAGAGCCCATCCCAAGAATGGAATGCAAGGATGGTTCAATGTACACAAATCAGCCAACTCAGATATATGCAAATCAGGAAACATGATTGTAAGATCAACAAAACTAACAACCAGAAAACCCAGATAGTTTTCCCAAATATAAAGCTTAAGAAAAGTTCAACATTGTCACAGTTACTTAAAACCTCTAAATATTTTGCTAAAATAGTCATATATAGGGCTGGAGATTTAGTTCAGTGGTTCCAATGCCTGCCTAGCAAGCCCAAGGTCCCTGGTTTGGTCTTCAGTAACCACATACAATACTGGACATGGTGACTTACTCCCACCAGCAATCACTACAACATACCACAGGGCTGGCCATGGTGGCTTACACCTGTAATCCCAGCAGTTGGGAGGCAGAGCCAGGAGGATTACTGAGTTGGAGGCTTGCCTGGGTTACATAGTGAGCTCAGGACCAGCCTGAACCACAAAGCAAGATCCTGTCTCAAAAAAAAAAAAAAAAAAAGGTCATACATATATTGTTATTAATGGTCCTTATGATAGCATTATTCTTATTTTATACTTATAGGAGTATACATTATTGGAACTAATTTATATTAGCTTCTTTACCTGTTATCCTATAAAGTTAACCTTGAATATGTGAACAAATGTTTATTTTTTTTTGCTTTTCTCAATATTTTTAAAAATTCTCCCTAACATCAAAGTATTAACAGCTTCCTTTTATTTATTTTAATCAGATTATCAGCAAAATAAAATTACCAATTTTGTTTTTTAATGAGGTGGGAAAAATGTCATCATATTTCTGAGGAGCTTTTGGATAACAGAGCAGTCTGGTAGGGTTAATAGACACAGAAGAAATGAAGATAGAAAAACAGAGCGGTCACCTGCCTTATAGTTGTGAGCCCAGACCTCCAGAAAATGGTGTACATCTGGTGAGGAGCCAGAAAAACGGTAGAAAACAGTTTGGATTTTAATATGACTCTTTTCTGTAATTTATGGCTCTTTAAGTTTGCATTTTCATGTCAACATCAAAGATACCTTGATGGTGCCATTGCCACAAGCCCTGTCTTCATATGTTATGTAGCTCCAGAAACAATGGATAATAAATAAATTTGAGAGTTCAGAGAATGTGTGTAGGGAAATAGATTCACACAAGCTGGCTGTGTGATTTAGAAACAGAATCAAACCTCCCTACGGTGAACTTCCAATGTTATTGGTCCTTCAGTAGCTGCCCAGAGTGCTCACCATGCAGTCTGTTCTGAAACCATGCACAGAACTTCTGGAGTTTGTTTCCCTCTCTGCAATGTCCTGTCATTAGTATGAAGCCATACCTTTCAGAATATGAGGGACTTGTTTCAGGAAGAGATATAAAGGTCCCCATACAAAATCTTATAATGTTTTCATGCAACTTCTACATGTATTTTCGTAAATTCAAAATCCTTTGTAATACTTCATACAATATAAGTGGTATGTAAGTATTGATACATATTATATATAATTTATTGCATAAGTAAAAACTCATCTGTGTTTGTTCAGTATGCACATAATATTTTTCAAATATTTTTCATTCAAGTCACTTGAACCACAGAAACAGATCAGCAGAGATAGAAGGCCATTTTGCATAAGAAACAAACTATCTATTCTGGATAGCTATAATAACATCAGGCAAGTCTAGCATGCTAGGTAGCACTTTCATGAACCTTAATAATTGCATGAAATAATTATGATGCACCTTTATAACTATTTATAATAATTATAATAATTTATAATTACTTTTGTCTTCACTTCCTCTTACTAAAAGGTATCAGGACAACAGGAACACAACTCTATGTTTGTTCAACATTGGAAATATCTGATTCTTCTGTGACTCATTAATAATTCAAGAATGTATTGTTTAATCTCCATGTGTTTTAATAATCTAGTTTATTAGGTATTAAAGAAATTTTTGAAGTTGCCCATTAAACAACAATTGACAAGTATTATGATAAATTCTTTTTTTTTTTTTTTTTTTGAGACAGGGTCTCGCTTTGTAGTTCATGCTGGCCCTGAGCTCACTATGGAGCCCAGGCAAGCCTTGAACTCAGCAATCCTCTTGTCTCTGCCTCCTGAGTGCTGGGATTACAGGCGTGAGCCACCACACCCGGCATTGTGGTATGCGGTGTTGACTGTTGGTGGGCGTGAGTCTCCACGCCCAGCATTATATGTGGTTACCGGGGATTGAACTCAGGACCTTGCGCTTGCGAGGCAGGCGCCGGAACCACTGAGCTAACACTCCAGCCCATGATGAGTTCTTAAATGTGTCACTTTAGAAACATTTCATTGTACCTTTATTTTCCCAGCACAGTCTGTGAGGCACAAAGTTTATACTGACTTTTTCAGCAGTTATATTCATTCAATCTGCTGCAAGGTACAGTGCTCAACATAACAGCCACATCTTGTTAAATGTCTATAAAAGCATCTAAACCAAGTGATTCAAATGAATTAGAATAACACTAGATGCCTCCAAATTTTAATGAATCTGTATTATAAATTTATAATACAAGAGTATCCCTTCAATGCAGGAGGAAAACCAAAACATTTGAGTTTCAAGCAGTCTTGAGAGAATGAGCAGTGAGGAGGTAATTTCTAACCAAATGAAATTTTCTCTTTAGTCTTAGCTTACAAATATTTCATTAGTGCTTCTTTAAGACAGAAATGACAGTGCTATTTTTATTAGAAATCAAATATCAATGACTATTATTATATATAAAAATCTGCCCTAAGAAACTTATAAAGGTAAGATGAGGAATCTCAGCCACTGTATTGTACCCACTTTGTTCTACACAAGCAGATATTTGATAAAGATGCAGTCTCATTTTACTAGCATTGTGTTTTGTAGTGTAAGCTAATTGAAGTTCTTCAGAGTGGCTCACTAAACTGAACTGTTGTGTTTGTCCATTACAGCACAGGCTCCGGCCCTGAGAGGAGGAAACTAGGAACAAATAAAACACAACGTTCCAGGGGGATCTATGTAAGGATTTCATTACATCTACACTGGGTACATAAGTTTCCCCTACTTTTTCAGTCATCCTCTTGAGATTTATCTTAAGAAACAGGTGTTACAGTTTGTGTCTAAATGCCCCTCCTCAGTCTTGTGTGTTGATTTGGGGCTTTTCAGAGGTGACTGGATCTAGGTTGTGTGATGCTGGGATCAGGGGTGTGTGATTAATGACTTAGCCCACGGATTGGTTTGGCATCATTCAAGACATGGGTAAGGTGAAGGCCTGCTATGGGTATGAGTGCTAAAGGCAGTTATGCTGGAATATAAAGGACAGAAAAAGGCTGTTATGGTGACTTTCTGCTATTTTGTTGCTTGCTGCTTTCTTCCCACCATGAATTCTTTCTCCTCTGTGATGCCATCCTGCCTTGGAGCCAGCTGATAATGGACTGAAGCCTCTACGAAGGTGAGCCAAAATAAACTTTTTCTCCCTTAACTCTGGGTTCTAGATTTTGATTTAGCAATCAGAAAAGTAACTAAGATAATAGATAAATTTGAAAAGATTATCAAATTTGCCAATATTACATTATTTTCAAGTTTATGAATAAAATTATTTTCTGGTCTCTATAACATAATTTTATATTTCTCTGCATTTATGTTTGTCTGTCACAAGTTGATGCTGATTTTACTAGTTCATTTTGTGCTACTATACCAAAAAGCTTGAGATAGTCTATTTTATGTAGAGATTGCTTAAGTTCGCAGTTTTCTATGCTGAAAGTTCACACACCACAGTGCTAGCTGAAAGGAGGCATTCCTACTGGTCCAAGGCAATATGTGACAGAACACAAGGAACAATTCTGGTATCTACCCTTTTTTTCTTACTCCCTCTGCTTTTTAGCTTTGATTTTGCTTTGTTTTAAATTTTTTAACTTATACATACACAGTTATTTTTATGGTACCATGTGATGCTTCACTACATTACACATTTTGTAGTGCTCGTGTCCAGGTAAATCCATCTTCATGTGTCATATATCAGTACAAATTCTCAATAGTGAGCATGATCGTGATGTGTATACATAATGTAGCAATAAAGATTCAAATATTAAATAACTTTTTTGACAATAAAAATATGCCTTTAGCATTTGTTATCTCTTTATTCTGTCTTTCTCGTGACTGACTCTAGCTAATCATAATCAAAAGCACTTTTTGGCCCTATTTCTGAACACTATGGTTATATTAAATCCCCCCAATATTTCACAAAGGGGATTACATGTCAACACATATACCCTTGGAAGGCATCTTCAAACCACATCCAAACCATAGCACAATTGCAGATCTTTCATCACAGATTTTTCTCATTTAGAAGTTCTAGACATTAGTTTTTATTTTTGTTTATTTTTATATGCATAATCTATACCTCCAACTAACTTTCAGATTTCTAAAAGTATATTTCTACATTTATCCAATGATTACATATATTTATCACTCATCAAATAAAGCACAGATTATTTGTAATAGACTAGAGAAATGAAAATATATTTCCAAAAGAAATATACTGCTGATTTCAACATTTATTTGAAAAACTTAAAAAATTAATAAATTTACATTAACATCCCAAATTAATGATTAATGTAACTTTTTTAAAGCATATTTGGAAATAATATTTGAATGAATATGGGTTTTATCTATATAAAAACTATATAAGGTATCAATACAAGTTTGGTATTCTATATTATTTATTGAAAGAATTTTAATAAATAAAATATATCATCTTAAATCTATCTATCCCCTAAAAAACTATATTACCAGAAGGATTAATTAAAATTTAGAAAGATATGTGAAATGAGTTAAAATTCAGTTTATACACTGAATCCAAATGAGAACTAAGGTCTTTCTTCTTTCAGTCTAATTAAATGTAATTAGATTTGTGAAATGAAAGTTTTAGATAGTCCAAATATAACAGTTGTATCTAAAGAGCTAACACAATTGTGAAAACCAAGGATCAATTAATGAGTTTTTCTGAGTCCTAGATAGCACCTTTTATACCATAACAAAGAGTTGGGTAAGCTAATATTCAACTTTGTACTTAATAATTAGTTACTTATCTTAATCTTTCCTCAGCCTGTATTCAGTTCCTAGAATTAGACTTACTGGTATCCACACTCTTTCATAGAATTAAATAGGATACTTTCTGCAATTGTCAGGAGAATTTGGAAATTTGCCCTAAGATTCTGTAGGGAGATTGGAGACTCAGTAAATTATTCATAGCTCTCTCCAGATTTCTAGTCCCAATGCACTGCCATCAACTTTGTTCCCACTGCTGGAAAGGACCAGGTCTCTAAAATAAATGCTACAATTAATTTGCCCTGAAAAGGTAACTTCTTTAAAAATTCTTAGCATATAAGTTTTTAATCACCAAAACCAAATGAATAACGGTAGCTGGAAGAGAGATCATATCCCTTTAACTTCTCAGTTTCAGTACAATGACATGATGGCTTTTAAATTATAAGATGTAGGCAGAAAACTTTAAAAATCCTTATTATTTCTATAGTATTTATGTATATATAAACAAAATGTCATTATGAGTGAGTGGTGGAGTATGATATGTGCAATAAGAGGGAAGTGATAGTTTGAAAATTGCCTGTTCTACAAATTATATATACTTCATATATTCTCAAAAAATCCTTTGAGGTAGGAAGTTTTACTTCATTGGCTGATAAGACAAACTATAACATTTGGAGATTAAGCAATTTTATGTCATTCAATTTACATATGTAAAAACAAAGACTGAGTTTGTATGTTCCTGTCTGTATACCTACCTTCTTGTTCTTAAACTATATTTTCTTTTACACTAAAATTAACTGAAAAGTTAAAGAAAATCAATAACCCATCATGTTCTGACTAACAGATACAAAGCAATGCATCTTTTTTCTAATAAAGTGATAAATTGATTTCATATATTTCCTTAAAAGACAAATGTTAACACAGTATGGTTTAAACGTTACTGTGGAAATAAATGAAGACCATCTGAATGAAATAAACAGGTAAAATATGTTCAGAATTTTTTGCAGCATGGGGGTAGTAACCATCATTTGCCTTCCTTGGGGTTTCCAAGGCAGGCAGAGATGCAGAAACATTATAACACAAAAATAAGAAGGTTTGGGTATCCTGTCATTGGTTGTTGGCACAGGAAATTGGAAACAAACTGGGTGGGCATTTATGGGATTGCTCTCGAGAGTATATTTGGCTTTCTCTGTTTTGAGTTGAAAGTGGGAACAAATATATAAGAGCAAGCAGTAATTGATAAACCTGAACTGTTCTGCAGGGGTGCTGACTGGGCTTCTGAGGCTGGTTGCTATGGGTCAGAGATATGTGTTTACATATGTGTTTATTTGTATATTTGATCTGTCAATGTGTACAATACATATGTATGAAATGATTCAAACTTCTTTCAATTGAAGTAGCTAGTATTTTACTGACAAAGAAACAGACCTGGTGTTCACTGGAACAGATTAAAACATCTGAAAAAAAAAACAGATATACTAAGCCACCTCACCTTTGACAAAGGAGTCAAACATCCTCAATGAAGGAAAGATAGCCTTTTAAACAAATGGTGCTGGAAAAACTGGCTTTCAACTTGTCAAAGATTAAAGTTAGATGTATCTCACCACACACAAAGCTAAAATCAAAGTTGATTAGAGATCTATTATTAAAACAGAAACACTAAACTTGTTGGAAAATTGGTTAAGTAGAACACTTGGAGAGCTTGGCTTAGGGAAAGACTTCATGAACAAACAATTGGGATCTCATCCTACTAAAAGTCTTCTCCACAGCAGGAGAAAACACCAACAGAGTGAAAAGTCAACCTACATTATGGGAAAGAATTTTTACTGTTATTGCTCAAACAAAAGACTACTCTATAGAGTATACAAAGAACTTTAAAAACTCACCCCCCCAAAATTTGAAGACTCAGGTAAAACATAGGCATCATAGATCATACACTTTTCAGATGAAGAAGTAAACGCAGCAATGAAGCCTATGAAGAAATACTGAACATTGCTAGTCATATGAGAGAAGCAGATGAAAACAACACTGAAATTCCATCTAACTAAAAATAATGGTTGCTATCATGAAATCAACCAACAACAAATACTGATGGAGATGTGGAGAGGAAAGAATCCTTTTCCACTGTTGGTGGGAATATAGACTGGTGCAACCTCTGTGGAGCTCAGTGTGGAGATTCCTTAAAAATCTAGGATTAGCTAGGTGTGGTGGCTCACGCCTGTAATCCTAGCCCTCAGGAGGCAGAGTCAGGAAGATTGCTGAGTTCAAGGCTTGCCTGGGCTGCACAGTGAGCTCAGGGCCAGCCTGAACTACAAAGCAAGATCCTGTCTAAAAAAAAAAAAAAAAAAAACACCAACTAGGATTAGGCATCCCATTTGACACATAGAGTTCTTTCATACTCTATATGATGACAATAAGAAAATGTGTTGAGAATTTTTGGGTGATAGTAATTTTAGGTTTGCAGAAAAATTGACTGGAAAATACATGGAGTTTTCGCATAATTTACCTTCTGACCTCTGTACAATTTCTCCCATGGTTTATATATTGCTTTAATATGAGGTCCATTTGTAATAACTAATGAAACATCATTGATACATTTATTTTGTCAACTAAAGTCTATATATTTGGATTCATTCCTGGTGTTGTCAATAACACAAGTCCATTATTAGTGTGTCATTCACTTTCATTACCCTAAACATCTGGTTTCCACCTATCTGCCATTTCAAACTCCATCAGAGTCCAGTAAACACTGACCCTTTTGATATTTATCTTTCCTGGAAAATCCTGTTGTAACCATACTGCATTAAGCTCATCCTGATCAGCTTTTTTTCATTTAGCATATGTTTTTAAAGTTTCTCCATATTATTTCATGGCTTGGTAGCTTATTTCTTCCATCTTTGTTTTAGAATGGAAGTACTACATTTTTTTTTCTATTCGTCTCTTGAAAGGTACCTTTACAAACAAATTTTTGCAATTATGAATAAAGGTGCTAAAATAGTCATGAGAAAGTTTTTATTTGGACATCAAATTATTTTTCATTTGTGTGAACACCTAAAAGCATGACTGCTGGATTATATGGAAGAAACTACCAAATTGTCTTCCAAGATAGCTTTTCTGCTTTTTAGTCCCATCAACAATGAAGGAGATCTATGCTCACATCTTCCCAAAATTTGAATTTGCTGCATTTCTGAATTCTGGTTGCTCTGCTGGATGTATAACAGTATTTCTGCACTGTTTAAATTTGCATTGCTGTAGGTATACTTGATGTTACACACCCTTTTACACAAATATTTGCCATTTCTGTACCTTCTTTGATAAAACATGTAGTTTTCATGAAATGCTCTTTATAGGGCATCTCCGGATCATTTATCAATCTTTCACAGAGAAATAAATGTATTAAATTTACTATGTAGATGCTGTGGAAAAGAAAAACTTCTCATTCTGAGGGAAGTGACAGTTTAAGCAATGACAAAACCTTTCTCTTGCATGAGAAAATTCACCATGGAGCCATTAGTCTCAATTTAAATTACATGAGTAGGATGCTACATAAAATCTCATGTCTTTTTCTTTTAAAGTGGCTTTCCACACTGAAAAAAAAAACTATACATATGCTTGGCATTTGTGAAAAGTGAATCATACTCAATCCAGTATGTCTATCATACTATAAAAATTTCAGTCTTGGATTATGACCAATAAAATGTATTCATATGTTCTGGAGAGATATATAAAATAATGCTCACAACAACATTAGTAACAGGACTTGTAATTAATTAGTAAGAGACTGCAAACAGCCAGCCTCTTACTAAGAGACTGAATGAGTAATTCATTATACTCATTCATGTAGTCGGAAAAAAAAAAGCTGCTAAGTGAATGAACAAATATTGCTGCAAGCAACAGCCTGAATGATTCTTAAAACAATGTTAAAAAACAGAAGCCAGGCATAAATGAGCAGAACCTACACTTTTTAATTTGTGTGGACTCCAAAAATAAATAGAAATGATCCATCCTAGCGGAATTCAGACTAGTGGTTATACATGATAGTGGAATCAGAGCCATGCCACTAAATGTGTGTGTGTGTGTGTGTGTGTGTGTGTGTGTGTGTGTGTGTGTGTGTAGCTGCTGCCATGGGGTTATGTGAATTGTTCCCCAACTTCCTGAGAAAGGGCTTCCATTGTGATTGACTGTTCCTACAGCACAAGAGCACAAGTCTTGCCGAGAACAAAAAAGAGTCCTGGTTGACAATGAGTAGAGTAGGGCTCACGAGATTTATAGCAGGCAGGTAACTAGACTCCCTGACAGAGTCAGTCATTTGTGTGATGTCCTCAGAAGAGCAAGTCACCACACCCCTTCTAATCATCTCTATCATCATGTTGCCCCATGCTGTTGGCACACAAGACTCCTGACCCACCATCAACTCACTTAGTACTGACAGATTTCAGGCTCCAGCTTGGCCTGTCTTCTTTCTCTTTATTCATCTGCATGGTCAGCCACAGTGTTAAGCCTTTGTTTGGGGTCTACTTGTCCAGGAGTCTGCTTGCCCATTACATCATGGCTCATCATCCAGGAGGGAAAATAATATTACTTTAATTATGCATTTTAATCCCATTAATGAAAGAACTTGGATAAGTCAAAAGCAGCTTACATTAATCTTGTAGTCTGGCCCAATATAATTTTAAAAACATGTATTAAAGTGTTTTATTAACTCTTTCAGACAAATTTTCTGACTGAGAAGATGCAAAATATTTTATCGTGTTTCCATCCTTCTCCTTTAAACCTTTACTTCAAGGTCACAAAGTATTGCTATAAACTTGACAAAATAGAAGAGAATGAATAGATACCAACTCCACATTAGCTGCTGATGAAAGCATATACCTCCTATGCATTTTATTCAGCAAGTAAAAAGTCTGAAATTGTAAATTGAGTTTATTCAAGCTTAAACCAGATTTAAGCTTGAAAAACTCATAGCATTTAGTTTTGCTTATAAATAGTGCCTGACACTTTCCAAATTCAATTATATTCAATTCTTACAAAGTCATATTATAAGCAAAACTTGAGTCTATGAGCCTATTTTAAAATGACCTAAGTAGAGTTCAATGTGAGATTTTATTTTTTTCTTATAGTTTATGTTGTGGCTGAATTTCAAAGAAGAGATTAGTTCATTTTTTATCATGAATAGTACATTATTGAAAATTTGGGAGTCTGGAGGGTTTTATTTTACCATTCTGTTTCTTGCTTTTTTAAATGACTTTATTTAAGTGATGTAATCAGAGTAACTGTGATTCATGAAGGTTCCTCCCCCCTTTTCTTTTTTTTTTCTTTTTTGGTCTTATATAAGCTAGAAATGCCTTAGTGAGAAGGCCTGTGTCTTGTAAAATGTCTTTCTCTTTGGTCTTGGAGATATACATCAGGGTTTAGATAAATATAGCAACCAAATGTTTCACAAAAACAAAAGACAGGGCTTGGAGTTATCTATTACTTGGAAATAATTATTTTCCAAATGTATCCTTTTCCTAAAACAAGCTTTATAACTATGCAAGATTCTAATTGCAAGAACAATTTTAAAAGTATACCAAAAAAAGGAAGTATATAAAGAAGAAAATGCTCAAAGAGGAAGGGGAACTAGGGAGGAAAGAAAGAGAAAAAGGAAAAATGGAAGCAAAGATTTTTAAATAAGAAGGGAAAGGGACTGAAGGGAGGGGAGATGAAAAGGAAAAAATGGAAGAATCAAAATCCATCATGAGCAGGTACAAATTCCCTACAATGACTGTGACCATTATGCATATCTAAAATGTACCAATAAAATTAATTAATTAAAAAATGAAATTTCTATTCAGAGCAACAGATTAGGAAACAGGAGAACTCACAGATACACTTTTTGATAAGACAAGGGGAGAAGCCACAGCACCTGGCCCCAAGAAGGAGCAGAGTGCAGCCCAGGCCAACAAACTCTACGCTTTTTGATGATTTTCAGTAGTTGCTCACAATTCTCCTTCTCTCTGACCTGCAACAGGCCATCCAAAAGTTCTAGAAACGCTGCAGTCAACTGGTGACAAAAGAGTAAACAAGTAACATCTGAGCTTACACATTCAGCTGCACATGTAGACAGGCAGTCTGTGAGTGCTACTGCATCATCCATCTCTGAGGAAATATCGTTATCATGTGAATCCTCACACTGACATGTTCTTCTAATGTTTACTCCTCTCTCGTGAGGTCTTTGAAGTTGATTAGTTTCTTTGGCCTAAGTTCCCCAGTGGCAAAATGGAGCTTGGCTGATTCTCAGGGAATCATACGCATATGCACACCCACTCTTCCTTTCAGAGCTCAGCCTGGCCACAGCTAAGACTCTGTAGCCCCACTTTTCATGCCTTGCCCCATCACCTAGCAGCTTATCACTGAACAGGCCATGGATCAGTCATGTAAGAGCCAGACAGTGTCTTAGAAAGGGAACAGAGAATGTGATTTACAGATTCCCAGGACAAGAAGAAAAGAGGAAAATAAGTTTGAGTTGCTGGGGCCAAAATTGTCATCTGGACATCTGTCCTAGTTATACATGATTGCTCAGCTACTGGACTCAGGCACTAAGGTAAAAACTTTCTGCAGTCAAAGATTTCAGTGTGGAAAGGAAAGGTTTGAGAATGAGAGTCACCTAACAAGATAGAATACATTACTTTTGGTTGGGTGAATAAAGTCAGTTTATTCTCATGAGGGGTGTTGTATCACTGCTTAGAGAAGGCAGTAAAGGAAGGGAATGTATAAACATATGAGTAATGCCCCAAAATATATATGAAGAAAGGCTCTTTAATCATATGGATTTTTGAAAGAAAGCAACAGTATAAGAGGGCAAAAAGGTAATAGATGATGGAACTGCAGTTTAAAATGAGTCTGTCAGGTCTTGGCGTCAAGGGCTGTTTACAAAGGCTTGAAAATAACCAACCCCCAGACACGCAAAGACTTGGGGGGACAGCATTTTAGAAAAGCAAATACCACATATATTTAAGAAAAGCAATAAATCCAGGGTAGCAAGAGAGGTAGAGGGAAGTAGGAAATAGAGTGGAGGGTTCCTGAAGGGCTTTAGAACACACTAACAGTTTTGAGGTTTCACACTGGAGTAAGATGGCTTAAAAGCATTTGAGCCCAAGAACCTAATGCTCTGCTTATGCCACAACTGTACTGTCAGAGTATTGAGAATAATTGTGTATGTGGGATGGATTACTCTCATTACCTATGAACCTGTACTATTTCTACCTTTATTAAATCATCTTCATTTTTTTTCTTAAATTTTGGCTTAAGGTCTTGATTTTGTTAAATGCATTACTATATGTTTATTATTTGGGGTGTTACAGTGACTGAAACTTCAGTTTTAAGGCCACTTCACAGTTATTCCTTTCTCATATATAAATACAATCAAATTTCAACTGAATTTTATATTAGAAACACTGAACATTTTTGGTTTAATTTTTTTTAGGGCAAAAAGCAAGGAATTTGGCGAAGATGCTCTCCGATTATCTGGATAAGGGAAGGCAAGGGTTTGCACCCAGACAGTAATGTGACACACTGTAGGAATGCACTGTGGCACATTATGGGAGGAAACGTGTAATTGAGAATGAAGCCAACATCTGAGGAGGAAGAAATAACCATTTAAGTGTGAAAGCTCTATTCACATATAAATGTAGACAACCAACAGGTAGTTTCCAATGTACTCCTCCCTGTGCCCAATACCTCAAGATAGTAACATTTCACTCTCAAAAGCTCAGAACTGTATGATACAAGTAACCATGCTATCCATGACTATAGGATTGGTTTTTTTTAATTGAATTCTTTATTGGTACAATTTATATACATCTCACAATCACATATAACATTGGGGAATTTGTACCAGTATATGACACAAGTTAATTCTCATTTTTACCCATATCCCTACCCACCCAGACCTCCCCACCCCCTTTATACATACTCTTATTTTCTTTCTGAATCATATTTATTCCTTCCCCTCATTACATTTCCACACCAAATTTCCTATGGAAATTTCCCGCTCTATAAAAGCTGTCATACTTTCTAGAGCTCATTTGCATCTACAGGAGTTCATGTCAAAGAGAAGATCCGGTATTTGCCTATCTGTGATCTATTTTTTTCACTTAGTATATCCTCCAGGTGTCTCCATTTGCACATAAATGGGTCGATCTTGTCATTCTTTATGGCAGATTAATACTCCATTTTATAAAAAAGCAACCATTGTGGAGATCCATGAGGATTACGTTTTTTAAATATAAGTCTGGCTTTATAGGGCAAGGTAGCAAGATCTTGCTGGAAAAGGGCTGCATTGTTGCTGGGAGTAGAAAGAGTGAAACAGTTTTAGAACAGCTTTACCACAAAGTATAGAAATATGAAGGGAATTTTGAATTAGTAGAAGATCTTTTCATGTGGAGGACATAGCAGCCTTTCTATTATACTGGTCAGAGGAGTTGGTACAGAAGAAGAAAAAACTGCCATGCTGGAAAGAATGGAGAACTTCTGGAGTGAGATAAAGGAGCATATATTATTGTGCAAGTGAACAGGTTGGTACAAAAAAAACAAAAAAACAACCGAAAGATAAACCAAATTAACAGGAAAAAAGACACAATGTCCTGATACAGGTGGGTGGGGTTGACATGGCAGTGGATAGTTGTGGAAAGTTTTAGTTTCCTTTTTCCAGTTTTTGCCTCATAAATGAAATACCATGAACTGAGTGAGGAAAGTGTTGTGGATCCCGAAGAAAACAAAAAGCAAATTAGAAGAAGCAAAAGCCATCACCTAGAAAAGTTGAGAGAGATTAGTAACTATGAGTTTAAAATGAGCAATTTTTGTTGGTTTTGTTGTTTTGAATTCTTCTGCTTAATGAAAACAATTCTTGTGCTTAGATTTAATCAGAATAGGTTCCCTGAAGGAAAGATAACATGAAAGCAATATGGGTGAGACATTTCAGCTCTGTATGAAAAACTGATTTTAATGAATAGTTACGGAATTTAAACTAAGGAGAAAACTCAGTGAGTAGAGCACACAAATACTTCTTGGTGGGGTCTAGAAGTTGATAGACTAAACAGAAAATGTGAACTGGGAAGTTCAAAGGCCTTGGCCTAGAGTATGTTGAGATGTAATGTTGAGATGACTGAATTTTGGCAGTCATATGTTTTATACTACCTTGAAAATGAGCACAGGGAGAGGGACCACTGGGAGCATCCAGGGCATAACATCTCCAGAGTGTAACTAAAAGTAACACGTGCGCTCGTAGATAATGGAGGGTCCTGAATCATACTGCTAGTGACCTGAGATTCAAAGCTGAAGGTGTTTGGAAAGATGGCCTCAAAGCATTAATAATCTCTTCCACTTTAAATCTAAGGCATGAGGGATATGAGCAGGGGAAAATAAGCATGGCTTGGAAGGCTTTCGGTGGGAGAGTGAATTCAAAGAAAACCTGGGTTTCCATTAGGACAGGTGAAGAGGGGAGTATCGAGTTTACAGAGTTCAAAGATAGCTGAGGTTGGCTTTGGAGGAATACAGTGAAAAGGTTGAGAGGGTTCAGGCAAGGAAGACGAGAGCCATAAAAAAGCTTTCTGCAGAGTCCTGAGTGGGTTAAAACCTAGAATTTAATAGAGTAGTAGCAGTCTCAAGTTTCTTGCGATCACTGACCTCAATGAAATCTAGACATAATTCACACTTAGTCCTGAAGGTCTCAAAGCAGATAGTGCCCTTGCAACATAAGTGTAGGGATGGGAGGTAGAAAAACAATTGCCTTTAGGTAGTTCTGTGTCATGAACTACTTTCCTAGGTCATTAAATGCACTGTGATATCACTGTCATGGATGAATTGTTGAATGTACTATTATGGCCATTATAGTGGATGGATAGGACGAATTCTATTGTATAGAAACCAAGCAATCACATTAATTAATTCATCAACATTTAATAAGTACCTCATAGGTGTTAGTCATCATGCTAAGTGCTGGGGAGACAGCCAGGGTCAGACATGTCAAAATGGTTGCTGCCGTCATCGAATCTAAGTACAGAAGATAGAAAGAGATTGAACATGGACTGAAAAGGAACCATTTCTAAATTGTTGCAGATGGCTAAGACTGGTGGGCCTGGGGTAAAGAATGCTGAAAACTTGGGCCGGAGGGTTTACTCAGTGGTTCCAGCGCCTGCCTCGCAAGCTCAAGGTCCTGAGTTCAATCCCCAGTAACCACATAGAATGCTGGGCGTGGAGACTCACGCCCACCAGCAATCAATACCACATACCACAGCGCTGGGCGTGGTGGCTCATGCCTGTAATCCCAGCACTCGGGAGGCAGAGACAGGAGGATTGCT
>PVIC010017947.1:0-32126 GCA_004025085.1 Thryonomys swinderianus
ATCAAACTCAGGACCTTGCACTTACAAGGCAGGCACCAAAACCCCTGAGCTAAATCCCTGGCCCCCATATCCTTCTTTCATAACACTAAAATATTGCAATCTTAAAGAGTCTTTATATAGGTCCCTGGTCTAGAATCATGAAATTAAAAAGTTTTAAATGCATCTTTCCATTACAGTTAGAGTCCTGAGTAGTTATTATACATGTGCTTTCATTGCAAATTGGAAAATGCCAACTCCTAGCTTCAGCAGTAATAAATGAGGCTTATGAAAAATGGAGGCAAAAACTAGTATGTTAGTTAATGTTCAGTTCACCAAACATCTTAAAAAGGCAACTTAAAGGGGGAGAGGTTGATGTTTGCCTCCAGTTTCAGAGGGTACAGTTCATGGTCAGCCAGTCCCATAGAAACATCACAAGAAGAGCAAGACTGTAGAAAGCTTCTACCTTTATGGTAGCTAGGAAGTGGAAGGAGTTGGGAAAAATGAGCTAAGCAGGGAGGGGTTGGCAACAACTTATTATTTCCAAAGCTACACTCTCAGAGATGACCTTCATCAGTTCAACCCCTATTCTAATAGGCCTGTTAGCTATGGATTAGCTCCTGGATGTAGTCAGGGCCCTTATGATTCGAGTACCTCTTTAGGCCCTGTCTGTGATCAATACTGCTTTGGAGACAAAGCCCTCAATGCATGAGAGTTTGGAAGACACTTCATATTTGAAACAAACAACTGGATGGCAGTGAGTATGTAGGAGTTGTGTACTCCTCCTGTTTGTCCCCAGAGAGGGTATCTGCAAACTGTTTCCTTACCTGTTCATTTTTCCTTCTTAGTTCTCACTTTATAATAATGTTGAGGTATATTAAATGCTTTATTTGAAAACTGTACAACGTCCATAGCACACGCTTTCACTTTATGTCTTATATCCTGAGTCCATGAACACTACTTTAAAACCCGGGAAACTGTAGATATCTAATAGACAAGTCAGTTCTGGGAATTTGTCTTCATTTGTAATTCATTTCAAGATCCTTTTAGTCTGCATACATTTATGTTTCTTTGACTTTTCTCTTACACGAAGTATAACATCTGCTGGTTTCCTAATGAGTTAAAATCTTTAACACATGTTCATTTTTGTATTTGTGTAAGAATTGTGGTTAACTTTTACCTTAAAAGATAGCTTTTGAAAATTAGCTGATTTCCTTCAAACTCTGGAATTTCAGGGCTATATTTTCTCTGGTTTATTATAACTAGGGTTGTTCTTGAACCTCAAAGTGTCTGGCATGTCAGTAAATAGAGTCAGATGTTCACTTCTAGTGCCGAAATGTCACAATGAGTTTAGTCACCACATCTTACCAACAACGTTCCTCTTTGCTCTACCTACTTGTACAAGCTTAATTTACCTGAAAATAGAAGTCATAAAATACTTCCATTGTTTTGTCAGTTCAAAAAAACTGTAGAGTTTAACACATTTTTTAAGACAGCTAGGTTTTATGAGCTGCTAAGAGATTTCTCTCTGGGATCACTTCGTTTTCATATTACAGAAAAGATGAAGTCACCAATTACTGAAAAATAAATTCATCAACTCAAGTGTTTTGCATAAAGGGAATCTATAGGTAGCAATGTCAAAATAAGCAATTTAAATTAAATGTTTCCTTGATTGACAGAACCATTTGTTCTGAGTCTATGGCAAGGTCATTTAAATCTATGAATATCAGAAATGTCATTTAGATACTCTGTTTCTACAAAGCTTTGGTTCTCTGAAGAAACACTTCATGTTTACATTTATTTTATGAGACTATTACAGCATATTAGAGTTGATTCTCACATGAATTTTCTGATAAGAATAGATTGAGGAAAAAAGATATAATGAAAATCTATTCACTTCAGGCTAATGAGAAGTGGTCTTAGAGATGGGACAGATCAATGGATGTCTTAAGCCTTATTTTTAATACATAACAAACACCAACACCAGGGCAATGTCTTAGGTTCAGGTGGAAAGCAAAAATGCAGTATGTTTAGAAATATATGGAGTTTGACAGCATTTATTTTTGGAAATATAAGGTGCTACTAATACACCAGTATATCCCCAAGTTTTGATGCCAGGATAAAGTAGTTTTACATATAAATATTCCCCGTTATTTTCAGATGCTTTTATCTTGATGGTGATGATGATGGTGATGATGGAGGGAATCTTGTAGTGAAATGTACAATGCTTTTGAATTGTTTTTAATGTTTGGGTTGGCTTTCATGTCCTGACCAAAAGTAAAATTTTGATCTTATGGGATCACTATGTAAGTAACACCTTGGGCAGAGCTGCAACTTTGGAAATCCTTTCCTTTCTGGTTCTCAGTGCCTTCAGTTGCCTGTTGTCCACTCTTATAATAGTGCTCTTTTCTATGTAATGTGCTGCTGTACATGTTTCAGCTGTGGGTAGCTTTGAGCCCATATATCCATACCCTTAGCCGACGAAGGTCTAAATAAGGCCACAGAGGAAGACTTTGGCTGCCCGTCCATCTCACTCCTTGGCAGTGAGGGACCAGAGTGAAGAGGGAGGGACAGCGGCAGCAGACTAAGTCTCCTGCTCCTCTGGGACTGATGGATTTTACTGAGCAATGTCTGTGTTAGGCATTGAAAAGAACTGGAAATTCACTTGTGAATATTGAGTCAGAGCTTGTCTTCAGAGCTTAAAGTTAATGGATAAATCAGAGATTTAGCAAATAGCTTATTAATAAATCAATAAATATTTGCTCTTCTCTCATCAGCACAAACACAACACCAAAAGCTCTCTTCTGATTACAAAGCTTCAGGGTCTGTCCCTGGAATTTCTTAGTCGCCATAGTTTCAGTGGAGTTAGCCAGCATACATCTGGTGAATTTGTCCCCCTGCATAACGCTTCTCATAGGATCACTGGTGATTAATGGGAAGAGTAAAGAAGCAACCGTTAGGAGAGAAAGAATATCACACAGATGAAGGGGAAGACTAAAGAAGAGAGGGGAAAGTATACAAGACTGACAAGCTGCAGTGATGTTTTTGTTGATTTTTTTTGTAAAGAGATAAAGAGCTGAGTTCTCAGTGCTGTCATGATGTGTAGTAGTAAAACCAATAATGATTATGCTATTATTTTAATGTATTACCAATAAAGGGAATAAAAAAGCATTTCTATTAAGAGGAATTACCATAGCCTTCAGGCTGTTCTTGGAATGAGTGTGCTTTTGCTCTGTGCAAACAGTAGAGTCCTCTATCAATAATAGGAGCTTCAGTGCAGGGAAAAAACTTGCAAATGAACTTGATTTCCTCGGTGAGACTGTCCCCTTGTCTTGCTGACCAATCAACCTAGTGGCAAAGAGATATAAAAGTTTCCTGAATTGGAGACTTTGGCATTGATCCTTTTAGAAGGCCCAGTGGCAAGATTATGTTAAGTGCTCTTCTATGGGTGTAATTCTAGAATAATTTTTCTCCTTTAATGTGACCATATAAATCAGTCTTAATGCCCCATTAAAATAAATGAACATGTGTTAATGACACTGACTAAGCCTTCTTTCCTGAATGGCAATTGGGGCTGGGACTACGGTGTGCTTCTCTGTCCAGTAGAATGTGTCTGTGGAGACTGGATTGTTCACTGTCACAGAGAAGCTAATCAAACAGCTCAAATAGAAAGCCACCTCAGTCCCCTAGTCAGTGACCCAGTCCAGCAGTTCCGGCCCAGCAATCAACTTGGTAATCACCTCAACTGGAAACACCTTGCTGGCCCTGGGAATGTAAAATCTGGTGCATTTTACAAAGCTGGATGAATTTTAGAGAAAACCATTTTGCATCAATGAAAAGATATTTAACTCTTCCTGTAGTTTCCTATCATATTTTCAAAGTTCTTTTGTCCCTTGTGAGATACAGTTTTTCAGAGAAGCAAGTTGAGATTGGAAATTATTTTATCGAAGTCACTTGGCTATGATGCATCATGCCAGAATTCAGAGCTAATTGTGTTCAGCAGATATGTAGCTCAAGATCCCGTTGTCTGTAGTCATCATGCAGAGGGAAACTTATGTCAGATTGGAACTGAGATTGATGGTAAGAGTATAAACTTGTTTCATGGTGGAAACCTCCTGCATTTGAAAGACAATTCTTAAGTCCATGACTTTGCAGCTTCCTAGGGTCATTCATATTGTTTGTACAAATTGGTGAGGAAAATCAGCTACTGGCTATGAATCTGTCCTCATCATACTAGCTTCCCAGGATCAATACTTAGTTCTGGAGATTTGCCATGTTTCCTTCTCTCTTCTCTTACATCTCAGCTTCCCTACCTTCACAGCATTGACCCAATGGTTAATATTCCTTTTGATTTAATTATGAAAAAATAGCTTGCTTCCTCCCTGCTCTGACAGGATAATAGACATCTTTTTAAGTGAGATCAGGTAAAATATTTGCATTTGTTTGCAAAATTTGCATTCCCCTTTTTGAAGAAACCAGTTATATATTCAACATCACCCTTTGCCATCTTTATGAAGCCTGGTGCATTATCTTCACAGCTATACTTTACAAGGCAATATAGTTACATGAAATGGTATGATCTTTTTTTAATTTAATTTTTTTTAGTTTTTTGAGACAGGGTCTCACTTTGTAGTTCAGGCTGGCCCTGAGCTCACTGTGTGCCCAGGAAGCCCTGAACTCAGCAATCCTCCTGCCTCTGCCTCATAAGGATTACAGGTGTAACCCACCATACCTGGAAGGATGCTATAATTTTGATAGTTTTTACAAAAAATCCTAATAAACGAGAGTACCTGCCACATGTGTAGTTTGTGATGGCCTCCAGTAGATCTGACAGCACAGAGGGCAATGAATCCTGAGCCCTCTGGACATGCTTAAATATTTTTGTTTTATGTCCTGTAGTTGCTGTTACTTTGACCTTCTTCATAAGAGTTCTCTTGACCTTGCACTTGCAGTGCAGGTGTCAGATCCACTGAGCTAAATCCCTAGCCCATCACCATCTTCTTCTAGTCATCTATGAAGGTGTAAGTTATGGCAAGTTCGTTTGCTGTTATGCTTTTAGCACAGAGCCACGCACAGGATTTTATTCATTGAATGGAATCCATGTTGTCATCACAGTAGATTCAATTATCAGTGGAACACCTACCGTGTGTGAGGCAGGATGCTTGATGTTATGTGTTGAAAGGCCCCTTGCTTTACTGGGAACTACAATTTAGTGGTGAGACTGTCAAGATACACAATATTTATTACACTATTAAAGTTTTATTAGCATCCACTGGGTAATATATGCCGCTTAGGTAGCAGTACTTGTTATTAATGATAATAGAGCACTGCTGATTAGAAAAAGTTACCTTAGCAAGTATATTACACACACTGTGTGATTTCAGTCATATATCCTTCCCCAGGCTGCCAACATCTCATTCTTTATCGATGACACTGGGACTGTTATAGGCCACACAATCATCACATGGCTGATCTGCGAATTGAGCTCAAGCTGTCTGACTCCAAAGCCAGTGCCTCGGCTCTGGGAACATTCAATTTCACCTGGTCATTCACGTACCTCTAAAGGATAGACAATGAATTCACATGTGAACGTTGGAGTCTAGCAAGTCTTCCGTGCTTCTTGCCCCAGATTAGGATTCAACCACGTGAGTCTCTGAATTAGTGGGAAAGGCACATGCAAAAGGACAGAGAAAAAAAATACATTTCAGGAAGTGCGGGGGTGGAGGATACAAGGTCTGATCATGAAGGGAGTTACTTGATGGTGGAGTTAATTTTCATCTTAAACCTTAGGGAGCGTTTAAGCCGAGGGCATCATGTGGTCCCATTTATCTCCCACCAGGGCACTGTGGCTGGAGGCGAAGCTCCGTGGAAGGGGAGAGTGGAAACATCTTTGGGTATCCATTTAGCACTTGTTAAAATCTTATAACCTTCTTTTTTCACTTCACTGTCTATGTAATTGTTATTATTATTATAATGTATTTTCAATACATAATGATCACATTTATCATAGGGAGATGGTACATATGTAGAACACATCCTAATTTTTTTCACCCATTCACTTCCCCTTCCTCCTTATTCTTTCCAACTCTTGGTCCTATTCTAATTCGCAAAAGTTCCATTTTCACTATATTTTCACCCTTTGATTCTTTTTATTTCCATCTTCTTTTTTTGTTTAGATTTGAATCCTTATTGGTACATTTTGTAGACACACTGTGATCACATCCACATTGAGAATTTGTACCAGTATATAACATGACTTAATTTTCATTTTTTCTCATTCCCCTGCTTACCCTACAACCCCCACCCCCTATATACATAAGCTTTGTTTCCTTTTTCTTTTACCATCACATTTTTTAACAAGCCATCTGTGCAGACAGACACCTAAGTGAATGAACAAGAGAATTAAAGATCGTGATAGTTGCTATATTGAGAATGAACAAGAGGATGACCTGGTGAAAGATCTCGATGTAAGGCAGGAGGGCTCAAGATGACATAGGCAGTAGAAGGAGTGTCCAGGTACGTTGTCTAGGTGCTGAGAGTAGCAAGTATAAAAGGGATTGTGAAAAAGTGTGAGGAACTGAAAGGAGGAACCTGAAGGAATGGAAGAAATGGGTAGGCGCACACACACACACACACACACACACACACACACACACACACACACACACACACAGGGTCCTGCCAGCCACACCAGCAGGAGAGAATCTGAAAAACATACAAAGGGTTAGCGACCTGGTCTAGTTTGCCTTTTAATGGCATAAGTCTGCATGCTGGCTCAACAAAGTTTTGTTTTTGATTTGCTTTCTTTTTCTCTAACGGCAGTGATTCAGGCCTCTCAGCTCTAGATTTACATAGAAAAAATAAAAAGGCAGTCACTGGGGCTTGTAGGCAACTCTGTGGAATTGTCAGTAGATCTCTTTGCTTCTCCACTGTCTAGTCATGTTTGCCTTTTTAACCTATCTAGAATAGGTGGTGAAACACAAAAGCCCTTCTATCTCTTAGACAAGGGAAAAGAGAAGGAAATAGGACAGTTCTTCATTTCTTGACATCATTTTATGAAAGTTTTGTCCACTCACATCCTAATTAGTTGCTACTTCTAACTGCAGGGAATCCTGGGAAATAGAGACCATTATGGCTGTGTACATTGCTAGAAGTGCATCACTCTGTAAAGACACTCAGGTTTCTGTTACCATGTAAGAATACTGGGAAAGCAGTCAGTTTGATCATACATGCTGTGTGATGAGCAGAGTAGAGGGGGCAGAAGTGCCAACAGGAAAAGGAGTATCATACAGCTCTAGACAGATAAAATTATGAGCTCAAGCTAGATTGGGAGTGGAAATAAAGAGGTTAAAGATTAGAGCTAGAGAAAGTGTCATCCTGAGAGTTATTTGAAGTCCAAAATTTGTATAATTTGCTAAGATTTTCCTCTACCTGGAATATGGATTCAAAAAAAGGAGGATGACCTGATTTTTAGCATGTTTATTTGTTATTTAGTGGTGCCATTATGTGAGAAAGAAGAAACACAGAAAATAACTAGAGTATGGAGAAAAAAGGGTTGTTTATCTGGCTTCTAAATGGCACTTATTTTCATAAAGGAAGCTAGGAAATAGTTTTTATCTTCGAATTTAAATGCTTCCTCCATGGAAGGGCTCTCAGGAGAGTAAAGAAATCTTCTAATCACCCTTTCAATGCTTGAGATCCATGTGATGCTGGAGTTTATGATTTGACAGCTTCTCAGTATAGATAAACTTTGTAATTGCTTTGATAGCAGACTCCCAAGAGTTAAAAAAGAAAAAAAACTGTTGTGCAAATTTGGGGAGGGGTCCATTTGAATAGCTTTCAATCTGTTTGATTAAATGTAATATAAAATTATTTGATGTCAGATATACCCCAGCAAGTAGTAAACAACATTGTCATAAAGCACACAAAATCAGGTTAACCACCTTGAGTCTAGGTAGACTGACAGGCTCAGAAATTAGAATTCAAATATTTAGAAGCAATGAAGCACATATTTCCAAATCACGATGGCTCTGAAGGGGTTTGCAATGTAGTAAACTAAAATATTAGCTGAGAGATGAATGCACATCCATAAGCATAATTTCTTTTCAACAAAACATTTGTCAAACTTCTACCTAGGGATCTACAAGGCCAAAAAGAGCCCTTTTCAAGAATGAAGACCACACACACACACCCTTGTAGATTTATATTAATTTACTTCACTGACTTCAGCCCTACACAGCTCTCAGCAGGGAAAGGGGAAAGGGAGGTGAGCAGGGACTTGAGTCTGAGCACTTGTTCTGCTACTTCCAAGCTCTCTGCCCCTGAAAAGGTCATATTAGGACTCGACTCCTCAGTTTTGTCTTGCAAAACTGGAAATACATTTCACTTATGTATTTCTAGAGCAGTCAGTTTATCCCAAATGCTTTGACCATGTCAGTTCATACTGAGTTATTGGTGCTATTACTGGCAACCCACTTAGCACAGAATGGAGAGAGAAAAGCCCTCTGAAATAACTAGTTTCCTCACCTACCATATGATTTGGAAAATTTGATTGCTGCTTGATGGATTGGTTACAGTGAGATAATCTAGCATGTTGAGGAGTGAACTCATCCTATGTACCCATGAACATTTATGGTTATATATACATACATAATATAGAGGAATATCTGTACATAGAAAATCTATGTACATTTATGCACATTTTCCAATGATAGTGCCTTGGGGATGATCCTTAAAACCAAATCAGGTACTAACTAATTTTATATAAATATAGATATTCCTGGCTGTATTGACAGTTACATGTTTCTCAGTGACAGCTGGAGTGGCTGATGTTTTAGGTGGTTCAGAGAATTTGTAGCCCAGCATAATTTCTATCACTCACTGATGATTTAACTTTGCCTACTGGTTCCTTGATAATAAACATGTCCTATATCTTTGGGGTAGAGTATGATTTGACATGGGCAAGATAAACTTAGAATATTCTGCTTGAGAGTGATAGACACTAAAGACTGTATGGTTCAGTAAGACTATCTCACTCTTAAAAAAATATATAACATAATGAGAAGTAATTTGAAATGACCAAAAGAGATTATCCACCACTATGAAAGTATTCACCCTAGCCTTTTAGTACAATATCATTGAGGGAATTAAATTTACTAAACTTTTTTGACATTTGGTTGGATTTGCCTAGGTACATGCATGCTCCACCGTATCCTTTCCCTCGTTGGAATTAAAGGTAGACTCTCCTGAAACTGATATTGTCATGGTGTTTTCTTTAAACTAGTTACCTTTGCCAATGGAGTACTGCTTTTGAGTTTTGACTCCAAGTCAATCAACAGAAAAAATCTCTTCCAATGCAGTGATTTAATATTTTTGTGGCATACAATTTATAAGATTTTAAAAAATAGTACTATATAGGGAATTAAACATATATAAGCAATAAATTGTCATATATTTACATTTAAAAGTGATTTTATAACAGAGCTGTTCCATATATGGCACTATATAAAACAGTAGAGATGATTTGCTACGTAGGGGATTTTTGGAATTTTCTGGAGATGTACTTGAGTTCTGAGACCATAGAGGTACTGTTGCCTTCTAACTGGCAGAGGTCAGGGATGCTGATAAGCCTCCTATAGTGCACAGAAGAGAACCTATCTTGTGCAAATAGTTAATGATTCTAAGGATGAGAAATCTTCATTTTAAGAATGGATGCTGCTGGGCGTGGTGGCTCATGCCTGTAATCCCAGCACTCAGGAGGCAGAGACAGGAGGATTGCTGAGTTCAAGGCTTGCCTGGGCTACATAGTGAGCTCAGGGCCAGCCTAAACTACAAAGCGAGACCCTGTCTCAAAAAAAAAAAATGTATGCTTTGAGGAAATTGTATTAAATTCTAGGAGATTAGATAGGGAAGTTACCGTAAGTTTGCATTTCTGCTTAAGGATGAAATTACTAACCTATTGTATAACACTCCCTACTTGATGCTGAAATTCTTCTGTGGAAATTATAATGTTTGTACTACAGCAGTTTAGTTAGCCTTGAACTGTGCTTTCCAGAGTTCCCTTTCCTGCACAGTTATAGAATAGCACGGGGCACACAAGACATTTTTCATTTGGAACTCAGAAATGCAGATGTAAATATTTTGCGTTATGAGCTCGAAGGCCAGGTGGCAGGACAGGAGGCTTTATGTACCTCACACAGGGAGCACCATACCTATTCTATCACCTCATTAACCTGGGCTGCTATGGAACCTGTAGCAATGAAATCTCCTCCCTGATTTTCTCTGTCTAACATCTGAACCAGGTGTCTGGTACTTTATGAGTATGGGGGCATATTTTCATGTCATTTGGATATACAAACAAGAATAAAATTGCCAGAGCATATAGTAATATGGTTCTATTATATTTTGAGTAACTGCCAAACTTTTCTGAAGTTACTGAACCTTTTCCTTTTCCATATGTAATATGGCAGTATCTCCCCATTCTCATCAGTATTTGTTACTCTTTTTTTTTTTTTTTTTTTTGAGACAGGGTCTTGCTTTGTAGTTCAGGCTGGCCCTAAGCTCACTATGTAGCTCAGGCAAGCCTCCAACTCAGAAATCCTCCTGCCTCTGCCTTCCAAGTGCTGGGATTACAAGTGTGAGCCACCACATCTGGCTTGAGTTATTTTTGTATAGGTCATGAGGTCAGGGTCCATCTTCACTGTACTCATTCATTCACTCATTTATTCACTGCATGTAGATATCCACTTGTCTCAAACTTGTGGAAAGACTTGTTCTTTTCCCCTTTGCATTGTCTTGCCACGCTTTTTAAATGCCAAGGGAGTCCACGTTGGAGTTTTGACTTGTGGACACTTTCACTTTCACTATGTAGATCTGTAAGTCTTCATCTTGTCTGGATCTCTGTGCCTTTTGTAAGAAGTTTTGAACTTGGAAATTGAGTTTTCATTTTGTTTATCCTTTTAAAATGTCATTTTCACATTCTTTGTCCTTTGAATTTCCACAAAAAATTTTAAGATCATCATTATTTTCACCTTCTGAGTTTGAAAATGATTTGTTAGATAGCAATAGATAACTAAGGCAGGGTGGCTAGGTACTGTCTTCCTGAGGTGTTCAAAATGAGACAGTCCATTAAACAGGTAAATGAATGTGCCATACAGGATGTGAAGGTGAAAGCTACAGCACTGAAGGAGTCCCACGCAAGGAGACAGATCCTGGCCTCTGTCTCTTGTACATTTCTATTCCTTTCTGAAATTGGAATAAAAAAGAAGGCATAATGTCTTCAGATCCCATGTATACATGAAGCTTGAAATTTTTCCTTTTGTGCATTTAAATAATATACTATAGGACTTGCTCAGCAATATTCCTGCACATATATGGTAATGTATAAGAAGGTAGCATGGGTAGTAAAAACTTGAGAAGTGATCTTTTTAATCTCAAAGTTTCGTCTGTTTTTAGAAATCTATCAGAGCAGCTTTCTTAATCTCCTTGAGGATATAGAATGCTCATATTAGTATCTTGGGCTCTGGACTAAGAGCTAGAAATTGAATCAACAGTTGTCTACTTATCAGATATCTGATTTAGGCCAAACTCAGGACTCTTCCAAACCCTAGCTCCTATCTCAGTAAAAGGCAGATTCTAATGCAAACTGACTATTTAGGCTTCAAATTTTGAAGGTTTTCAGATTTTGGAATATTAGCAAATATAGTTAACTTATTGAGCTTCTCTAGTCTGAATATCTGAAATCTGACATGTTCTCATAACTGAAATTTTTGATGCTCAAATAGTTCTGGACATCAGAAAATATCAGGTTTCACATTTTCAAGTTGGGCTTGTTCAAAATGAAGTACCAGCCTTAAAGAGATTTTTTCATCAAAAATGGATTCAGATGGTACCACAAAAGCACTTTGTAGGTACCAGGTGCATAAATAGTTGTGGTTACTCAGAAAAAAAAAAATAACAACTACACATCCGAATAGAGAACTAATGTATGAAAACCAATGTGTAGTAATCTGATATTGTGAAAGAATTAAACTTGAAGATGATCTGTATAATCTGAAGCAAGGTTTAGACAGAAGGTGTTACTTAGAATACAGATACTATGTGATATCCTATTTCAAGAACAAGAAACTCCTGTCTGGGTCTTATCTTCAACCATATTGTATACACAGTATTCAGTCACTTTCCATCATCTGCTCTTGCAGTAGGGTGGCAGCTCATCCTGAAAACTATTTCTAGTTCCAGAGTGTTGTAAAATATACTTGTTTCCTGGGCATGAGACAGGGGAAGTTCCAGAAAGTTTACGTTATACTCACTGATGATCCATCAGAAGTGCAGATAGGAGTATGTTGGTGATTCTAATGCAAGTCAGTTTGTTTTTGCACACTGATTGATTTTATGAGATAAAGCAGGCTGTAATGTTATTTAATCCCTTGCCACACACTGCAGAGGAAATACATAACAAGTATCATTTTAATATGTAATGACAACCTGAGTCAATGGAATGCTGACCATGTGGTTCTTTCCTGATGTGGCTGGATGACTGACAGATAAATTCTTCTGAGGAAAAAAACGAAAACTCCGAGAATCAATGCCCTATCACCCTGCCTTCTGCGATCTCCCCACATCCATTCTTCTGTGTTTTCTTACAAAGCCTTACTGCTTATTATTGATGGAGCTGCTTTCATAGATGAGAAATCAGACTGGCTTAAAATAAGACAAAGGACCTGGAATTATTTTAGTAGCAGGTCATGCATTAGTTAGGGTTTTGGATTGTAAGATCATGTTGGCTTAGGTAATAAAAGAAATTCATGAATTCAGAAGATTTTTTTCGCCTATTTTGTTTTTAAAAGTCAAGAATCCTATTACTTTAACCATAGCTAGACCAAGGGCTTTAATGATGTAACTTGAGGTTATACATCTCCTTCCTGCCTGGGCTCTACTTTGGTTCTGTTTCTCCTATGGGCTCCATCACACATACACTGCCTCCATATAATTCAGTTGCCTTGGCTAAGTACCATGCCTTTTGCTGGTTCTGTGTCTGTGACTTTAGGTTTCGAGCTTAAACTATCCTTCTTCCTTCCAATGATTGTCAAAATTACATGAGTTGGAAATGGGTTCTCTTGACAGGAGATGTGAACTGTGGGTAGTTAAAACAAGGTTTGCTGCAGAGAAGAGTATCTGCATGCACTGTTCTTCCTCTTTATTCTGTTGTTTACTTGCATGAATACTTTTATATATCTGGTGAAATGTCACGTGCCAGGCTGTACAATGGTCAGAGATATGCGAGCAAACTTATCTTGGGTCCCTAATTCAACAATTCTACTCCAAGTCCTACTCCCTACCTTCAGTGACTTAAGGAAGTTTTCTTATTTTTCCCCAGTGAAGAGCTAGTGAAAATGTTGAGGAATAAGAGAAGAGTGATAGGATTATTAGAGGCCTGGATAATATACTAGATGAGGGATAAAAAGCCAACTGCTCATGTAGGACACAGGAGAAAGTTGTTGATAGGGGACAGACAGGTGAATAAATTTTGCAGACTACATAGAGGATGAAAAAGAATCTGCTTCCTCATAACCAGCATTGTTGAGTAAGAAAATGAGATTCCCAAGAGATCAGTAAAAATCTATTGATATTATTTAAGGAAACCACAGAAAACATTTACCAGGAATTCTGTTGAACAGATTGTTCAAAAGAAACAGAATGCAAACCACACATGCATTTTAAGTTTTTAGTGTCTCCATAAAAGAAGCAGGTGTTGTATTTTCAATCTCGCTGTCCCTGAAAGTCACATGTGTTCAGAAATGGGCTTTTGGAAGGTGATTGAATCATGGGAGCATGACACATCTGTGGACTAATGCATTGATTAGCTCATTGCTGAATGTGCTATTAGGGGAGGGCATGAGTTCAGAAAAGATGAGTGACTGAGGTGGACCTTGTAGGTGTGTTCTTGTCACCTGCTCCTTCCTTCTCTCTTTTCTCCCTGCAGTGGGTTCATCAGCTTTGCTCCACCATACTCTGAGCCCTAGGATTGGCTGACTCTGGACTGAGCCCACTGAAATTGCGATCCACAATAAATCACTTCTTTCATTTCTGGGAGACAGGACAAAGTCTCCCAGCAACAGGAAAGTGATGAATACAGAAAATTGGTGCCGTATTGGTGGAATCAGTTCTGAATCTGCCTGAGCATGTGGTTCAGAAGCCTTTGGAGCAGGACTGTGAGAGGTGTTTGGGAAGGTTTAGTGATTTGGCCAGAGAAGCCTTAGAATGCAGTAAGAAATATCTTTTAATACTGGTCAGAAGACCAGAATTCTGATAGAAATGCAAACAGTGAATGGCTCAGGAGGTTTCAGCTGGGAATAAAGGCTCTATTGGAAACTACACTGAAATCGATAATGTGTATTTCATTATGGCAAAAAAAAATAAAAAAGGAAAATTATATTTCATCCATGTTTCAAGATGTGGTGTGAAGCTAGATTTAAAGGCAATAGACTGATTAATCTGACAGAAAAAATTCCATAGAATCCCATTTTTCAGACCACAGAATTTATATTGCTGGCTAGTTTTAGCTGGATCTGCAGTGAAAATCAGGGGAAAAAACCCAGAGATACATAGATTTTGAAAATTTTGCAGTATGAGCATAAAGTGCATGTAATGTTTCTACTAAAAACATTTTAGTTGCTAAAATGATTAATATCATTTAAACTGAGCCAAGTACTGTGCCCTGGGAGAATAGGAATGAAACCATGAGGGGATCTCAGGAACTAGAAAGAGATCCCACACATCACAGGTTCAAGGCTTTTGCTTTGAGAACCCCATCATGTCCTGCTCCCTCAGAGCCATCTCAAACAAGGAAGGATTCCCCTGTTTTATTCAATCCAGGCTACTAGGCACAGCAACCAACACACTGCTGTAGGTAGTCGCAGAACTTGGTGTTGTCCACATGGTGCTGCTTTTATAGACGTGAAGAATGCAAGAATTAAGAAGTCAGTAAAGCTTTTGCCTAGATATCAAAGGAAGTTCTGGGAGGCAGAAATGCATGAAGCTGTGCACACCAAAGGAACAGTGGATGCTCTGAAAACTGGAGATGCCAGGAACCCGAAATGTCTGCCAAGGAAAGCAGCAGGCTGTGATTAAAGTCAGCCAGGGAGAGAGACAGGCTATGTGTGCTACTGTCTGCAAGGCCATAGGGCTGGGGCTTCCTTAGGCCCCTTGGTGGTCTCCGCTCCATGGTAGACCTGGAGCTATGGGCTTTGATGTTTTCAATTCTGAGTTTCAGTCTTGCTGTTGTCCAATTTCTTTCTATCCTCCTCTTCCTCCATTAGGAATGGAAATGTGTATCTTGTGCTGCATATTGGGAACATTTAATTCTCTTTTGGGTCCATATACGATCTCATAGCTAAGGCTTTGCTTTGGTCTCAGAGGAGAATTGGCTTTGAATTTCTGAGTAGTGCTGGAACTGTTAAGACTTTGGCAACTCTGACAGATGAACTAAATTCACGTTGCATATTTAGATAGACATGAACTTTTTGTTATTCAGGGGTGAATCCTATAGTTTAGATGTAAAGTGTTCCTCAAAAGTTTCATGTGTTCAGAGGGGACACCATTGGAAGGAGACTGGATCATCGTGGCACTATGTTTCATGGATCAGTCCACTGATGAGTAATAGCCCAATGTGGTTTTATGAGTTGGGAACTGCTCAGAAGTAGATGACTGAGGTTATGACAGAGAAAGGCATTTTCTTGTCTCTGGATCATCCTTTCTCTCTTTTCCTCCTGGCTATAATAGGTTGAGCAGCTCACCTACCTTTGCTTATACAGTTTTTACCATGGTAGTAGACAACCATGAATTGAAAATTCTGAAACTGTGAACCAAAATAACCCTCTCTATCTTTAAGTTGTGATTATTGTTTTTTTCTAGCAACATAAAAGTGTGACATAGATAAAATTACTTTTAGTAATAGATTTAATCCCAGGTATTGGAAGTATTATCACATCTTTATATAGTAAATATAAAATGTCTTAATTAGATTTTATCTCATTTTTCAGTACTAAATCTTCAGATTTAAGGGTGTTTCTATATTTAGAAGAAATTTTGTTTGGACTAATTGTATTTCAAGTGATCAGTGGACAGTGTGGCAATTGCACTGGATAGCAAAGCTGTGAAGGTTCTTTTGTATTGAATTTCTGATTTTTTTTTTTTTTTAACTCAGAGTGCTAGAATCTGAGAAACAGCTTTAGTTTCATTATCTACTTCTTGAAAACCTTCCATAGATGTCTAGTACTTGGAGAAAAGAGGAGTAAGTCCCTGACTCTCAGATTCACTATCTGTTAGACTTTAAGGCCTACCATTGGGAAAACAACTATATCAATGATTTATTTATTTACATATTTGGGGTTGGAGTGACTAGAACTTCAACTTGCACTCCAGATTATCTGCCCATTTTCTCTGCATAAATCCTCTGTGACACCTCCCCTTATCTTACCCTGCTACTCACAAGAATTGCCCTAATATCTTTTGGATTTTAGAAGAGAAAGGGTCTTTTTACTTGGGAAAACTTTGATTCATCAATAAAAGTCAAATTCATTTAGAATAGAGCATCCAGAAGATCTGTTAGACACATCTGAAACTCCTAACTGAATAATCTACTTTCAGTTCTTGCTTACACCAAAGCACATTGACTGACTCAAGGTCCAGTGTGCGAAGACCTCTCTCTCACATCACGTGAGACAGCGTGGAAACTGGATGGCCTCTCATAATGTCATCTTTTCTCAGACTATGCTGAAGTGAGGACCTGGGTTCAAGAGAAGAATTGAGTTGGATTTCACATAGAGGCAATTTAGATACTTTTTTACTTCAACACTCTTAATTATATGAACTTGAAAATAGCTCTTTTTTTTTTTTTTGGTAGGCCTTAGTTTCAAACTGAAACAAAACTCCAGTATGTATTGTTTTGATACTACATTGCTATAGGTGAAGGTCAACTCAGGAGTCACTGCTTGGTTCAACTCTTTTTAGCTGAATGATTGATCTAAAAGTGTGATGTTTGGTTACATCATTTTTAAAGTGAGGAACTACAAGCTTATTAGAAGAATTAACTATGGAAATTTATATAAATATTCAGCCTTGGGCCAGAGATCTAGCTCAGTGGTTCCGACACCTGCCTCACAAGTGCAAGGTCCTGAGTTCGATCCCGGGTAACCACATACAATACTGGGCATGGTGACTCAGGAGGATTGCTGAGTTTGAGGTTTGCCGGGCTACACAGTGAGCTCAGGGCCAGCCTGAACTACAGAATGAGACCTTGTCTCAAAAAAAGAAAAAAAAGTTCAGCCTTTACAAATGCTTGTTGAAATTGTCTGTGTGTTGTTGCTATCGAGAGATATCCCTGCATTTTTATAGTTTCTAGAAACATGGAAAAAAGTGACACCTGTGCAAGATATCTATAAAACTTCCACACTGTTTGTTTTTTGAACTGTATATTGAACTCTGGATTTTCACACCAGGCTCATTTCTAGCCATTTGCTTTCTGTTCATTGAGACAGATTCCCACTAAGTTGCTAAATTAGCCGGGAAGGGCTTTTTGCCTCAGCATCTCAGGTTTGGAGTTCTAGGTGTGCCCTATGCCACCAGCTAATGTCTATATTTTTGTAGTAAGGCAGGTTTTGGAGATGTGTAAGTTTGCACACGTGTCCAAAATTCAGACTGCTGACTTCAGGAGACAGGCTTTTTCTGTATTTGCTTCATACTTTCGGCCCCAGTGCCAAGTGCTGTGCCTGGCACACATACAGGGTTTATTGAATGAGCATGTGGCATTACTGCCAATTTGGTTTTTGGCAGAAGAAGTAGAAATCATTCCCAATACAAGGAGAATATCCATGATTTCCTGTGATTCTTTTCTTTGAAGACACAATCACACCACTGGAAAAGTTACGGTAATAGAAAAATGCGTTCATTTGAATAAAACACTTTCATTGTGATTAGAGACCTTTGCTTCAGATGAGCTGACAGCACTGAAACTTGGAGAAGGAGCTATTTTAAGAGCCAGGTGGCTTATCCAGTCTGTTTGCTTATCTTTTCATTTCCTCTCTTTTTAAGTGTCTCAAGTTATTTGCATAATAACAGACTCTTTGTGTTCCTGAAGTTTAGGTTTCCAGCTTGGGGCCCTGTGTGCATTTGAAATCCTAGGATTGTGGTATCAAGATCATTTGTGCAGAAATACCTCGCTGGCTCTCAGCAGATCTGGACCCAGTCTGGCTGAGATAGTTTTCATATCAATACTAGTAGCTGCTTGTTGAGTTTTTGATCTTCTAAATTGTAGCTGAGCATCGGGGCACTGGCTTTTGTGGGGGTGTTGTGGATAAAGATGGAATAGGTACAAAAGAGATGTATATAACAGCCACTATGTGTAAGAACTTTTAGGTAAAGCAAGCTGATGCAGAGGACCGTGTGTGAGTGGGGGAAGGGGTCAAGTGAGACCATTTCCACTCTCTTCCAAGTAATTCCCATGTTAAATTTCTTCTGATTATGAGCATCATTATGACTAGCAAAGCTCTTAATAGTATTTCATCCATATTTCTGTCTCACTCATTTTCTATAGCGTGTCTGAACAAAGCAAGTTGTAATGGTCAGAAATATCTGAGTTCTTACTTTGCTCCAGCGGCGGTCAGGAGCCATTCTTAAAAAGAGCTGCTGCCTTCTCATGTCCTAATGCCCAGTGAGGCCAGAGGCCTGCCCAAACCATCACAGGACTAAGGATGCAGAGGGAATCTCCATGTTGCGTAACAGGGTAGAGTATAGGAGGCGACTGGAAAGAGGAAAGTGTAGGCTTGAGTTTGTCACCAGACCTGGAAAGACTTTCCTTAAGACTCAGGTCGCCTGGGTGTAGCCCGGTGAAGAATGGAACATAAAAACTTCGCAGAAGCAGATGACACTTTGTGACCATCCAGGGGCCAGAGTGGGGACTGACCAGGGAGAAGACCACATGGCTGGGAAGGAGGCAGAACCTAGGGCAGAGTACCAGCTGTGGCTCCAGAGACAGGCATTGGCCAGGTGGCACAGGCCCATGTGATGACTCAGTGTTATCATCTCTTCACAGGAGAGTATCTGGAGGGCGACAGACAGGGCCATAGCACAATTAGACTTGCTTTATTTATAAAGAACATCAGGCTGAACCCCCTCAGTAAAATAACTTCTCAGAGATTTCCTACCCCTTCTCAATAGCTTTTCATTGCTAGAAAGTTCAGTTCAGCTCAGCGTTGTAAACGGTGGTCCTCTTTCTATGAGCAGGCCAGGCAGCATGGTGAATGAACACAGCTTTGCAGGCAGATAGACACTCTAGATGTTTGCCTTAAGGTTTTTGGGCTTTAAATTTTTTAAGTGATGAAACTAGTATGTGGGGATTTGATATAGCAGAAAATTTTTTTAAAAAGTGGTTCTACTAGAAGGTGCCCAGCACATGTAACAGGGACTTTTGACTATGATAATTACATTTGACTTGCAAGCTTAAAGAAATCATCTTACATACCCACCTTCTGGCCTGTGTTGCATAGAATTCTTAGCATTATTAAACGTCCAACCATGCTGTGGACCTGAAATGGTGCTGCATCTCCTCTCCAAGAGTTTCCTCCCAGCCCATTTGCATTGCCTTTTTCTCCTGCCAAGCTACCATGGCCTTGGAGACTCGGCGTGCCTTTCTTTTCTCTTTTCTTTTCTTCCCTTCTTCCTTGGTTATGATCTTTCTGTTGTTTGGTTTTTTTTTTCATTTCCTTCATGCTCTGTCTATTCCTCTGCCTCTTTCTTTTCATCTCTCTTCTCTTGTCATCCACTGAGAATTCTGGCTCAGGCTAATAACTCTGTTTACTCGTCCCTTAGCTGTACACAGAACCAGAGAGAGGTGTCTCATTCACACTGAAAATGACTGTGTACAGCTCTTGAGTAGGCCGGTCCCGGGCTTTGATCCATGCCACATCACTGATGGCTTCATTAACACCAACATGGTTGTTTTCCTCAGCTGTCTCGCAACACGTGATGTATATTCTTGTCTCCTTGGAGAAAATTTTACTCCTTAAATGCACAAAGCACAATTCATTTAACTACTTGCCGGAGCCAGCCGGACAAAACAGCGGGGTCGTGAAGTTGAGGGGCGCGGATTAAGAAAAGAGAAGAAGACAGGAAAATGGGCTTGGGAGGACCTCTCAGTCAATACTGAGCAGGCACCCGTTTATTGAGCAGATTGTATTTATACTTTCTCAGCGGGCCAACATGGCCTCAAAAATGGTTACATTTTTTCTTATAGGAGAAGAAAAACAGGAACAAAGCACCCAGGAAATCAGCACACAAACAGGAGAAGGATGTCAACTAGCACACACTTAATTAACTCTATTTGAATTTAGTCCGAACCTACACAGGAACAGGAAGGAAAACAACATGTTGCCAGTTTGAGGAACAGAGGTCAGGGGTCCAAGTCAGAAGTTGTTTACCTTCTCAGTCAGGCATCCCAATGCAGCGATCCAGAGGTCGCAGATCATTTTGGGAGCTGGGCAGCACTGTTTGGCATAGTGCAGATCTCGCAACTGCTAGTTGGTGCAGCACCCAGTGCAGATCTCCAGGCCTGAAAAGTCTCTTCCAGCAGGGTCTGCTGCCCACAACTACTGACTTCTTCTTTCTTGGACTTAAATATTATTATTTCCCTAATGGAACCCTTTATTATTTTTCAGAAAACATTGGTAAGTATTATGCAGAAGTTAATTAGACATAATTCCTACAGGAATTTACATTTTAATAGAGAAACATATAACACTAAAATAATGATTTCAGTGTAATTATGAGAAGTGTAACAAGGAAGCTTCTCCAGTCTTGGGAAGTCAGGAAATGTCCACTTTGAGAAGTGTGACTGAACGTGAGTCAGGAGTGTACAGAAGGGGCCAGAGACACAACTGGATGGCGGAGCAGTTACCTGGAGCTCACAAGGCTCGGGGTTCCACCCCTGCACTGAAGGAGGGGAAAAAAGAAGAATGGTTATAAGATAGGAAGCTTTAAAGATAGTGCTTTTTATGGGCAGGGTGATACAGTGCTGGGATCTCAGCGCTCTTGCAGACTGAGGTCCGAGGATTAGAAGTTTGACCACAGCCTGAGCAAATTACATGGCAGCTAAGACAGGTCCTGTCTCAAAAAGAAAAACAACTAAAAGGGGCTGGGAATGTAGTTGAGTGGGAAACCCCAGTACCAAACACAAAGGAACAGGGGGCGATATGGCACTTCAATTGACCGGAAGTGTTAGAGACTAAGAGCATTGTAATAAGAAAGCATAGGTGTCTGGAATGCAGCGATCTGAGAGGGGAGATAGATACCATGGGGAGAGTGTACAGTGAAGACAGAGGCTAGATAGTGGTTTGTGGAACCCTTTCTACGCAGTCTGTACTGCCAAAGACAACCTAGTAATTGAGGGGTGAACGGGAAAGGGGTGGCTGAGGAGAAGAATGGAGATGAGGTGTGAAGGGGTTATTATTGCAACTTCTGTACTTATCCCTGTGAGCCAGGGAGACACAATTAGGAAAGACTGTGATGGTGGAATCAGAGATCTTCAGTTCCTAGAGATTCAGTACTATTTAACCGAATGAAGCAAGGTCCCCAACACTGCTGCAAAACCTAATGTGCGTTTAAAAATAAAGGGATAAATTACATGAGCAGCTGGAGAGAAAATGTGTGTTTCTATGGAAACCGCTCCCAAAATGTCTCCTTCAGGCAATGGAGCCAACTTCCCAAAGGCCAGGGAGGGGTAGAATATGGGCTCAAGAAATCCTCCGTGGGTTATGCCGAGTACAGTGCAGTTAGCTAGAAGGAGGAAGATTTGAGAAGGGCAAGGGTGACTTATCTGATATTTCTCCTCTTGGATGACTGAGCGAAGGGAGAAGGGGGTGTGGGAGTACCCAGGGTTATTCTCCTATAAGGGACTCAGGCAGGGATGCCCTGGAGAGAGTCAAGTTGTCAACAAAATGAAAAAAAAAAAAAACTATCACAATAATTTAGCCTCCAAGAAGTCATGGGCAGCTTGGTAGGGAAAATGCCACTATATGCTTGGAACCCTTCCCTGCATAGAGCACTGTAAGATGTAGATCCTGTCCCGTCTCTAATAACATGTTGGAGAATTCTTTCCCTGTACTCAGCTTCCAAGCTCTCACTGCTCTTCGTGAAGAGCCCAAGTGGGTTTGTTGTGGAGGGTGTTTGAACTCATCTTCCAGTGCTGTTTGCTTTTCCTGTATTGCTTTCCCTTGCACAGGTCTGGGTCAGGTGGGCTTCTCTCCTCAATCAGAATTGTGTCTTCCAAGAGTCATTTCTTGTTCCTTCTGCTAATGCAACACTCCATCATTCCCACCCCACCACACCTTTGTATCGTTTGTACCATCCGCAATGAACTGGCTTTTGTTTGTTTGTATACTGGCTGATAACCTCCTTCTCAGAAGCTAACCCAGCCTGACTGAAATCCTGAGGCCTGGGAAGCATCAAGCGTCACCTGGTAAATGCTGAATGAACAATCCTTACCCTCAAGAAGCATGTGACATAGTAATTTTTTATAGTGGCAAGTAGTGTTATTAAAACATACACATTTGATATTGGATGTTCCATGGCCCTGTAATCTCATAAGTTAAAAATTCCATCATGTCAAGGAGAAATCAAACATGGAGTTCACTAATAGCAGTAACACAAACACTATGTTGAAACTAAAATTGACAAATTCTGTTTATTAAGTGATTTCTTTAGCCTAGGTGTTAACAGGTACAGCTTTGTGTTTGTTATCTACCTGTAAAGAAGACTTCTGGAGTAAGCCAAAGGATCTCAAGTCTCTGATTAAGAAAATAGGACCTGAGAGGCTAAATATGTACAGTTGGCCAACAAACATTGGTCTAGGATAATTGATTCATTCATTCATTCTTCCACTTATTCATTATAGGTGTAGAACTTTGGGAGACAAAACACAAACCTTTCTGAGGTCAGAAAATATCTGGGAGGAGAACAGATGCCAGATTATGTCTGAGTGCTAATGGGAGAAGCATGATCCATGGCGCATTTCTGTAGGGTTGTAGGGAGAAATGCATGTGGGATTCTAGGAGAGAAGTGTCAGTGGACTCAGCTGTTGAGCTGAGCCCCACACATCCCTGTATTTCCCCTCTCTGACCCCAGAAGTGCCTGGGGCTCCACAGTGCGATTGGGGTAAGACCTGCTGTACACGTGGTCACTTGAATAGGCTTGGGTCACATGATATGAAATTTTGAATCCTGCAATGAGAAATGCAGTGTAATACAGAATATTTTGTATCTGTTTATAGATTTTCTAATCACCTAGCCTACCTCATTTTATGTATGTCTATGGCTTGGAAATTTGTAGAGTGAATTGATAAACATCCATATCCCTTTTTCCACCCAGGTATTATTAAACTCATTTTAGAAAGAACTCATTTAGAAAGAGAGAGAAAAAAAGAAAAAGAAAATCCTTACCTGGCTAAGGCCACAGCAACTCGGTCTCTGGAACCCAATATCCAGACTTTCAGTGTCACATTTTTTAGTGAATGCAAATAGATCTCCATGTTGAAACAAAACAAAACAAAACAGGACAAAACTTCATCCTGATCTAAAATACTATCCAATACTTTTCATTTTATAGTTAAAAGTAAAAGCTTATAAAAATATAAACATGATGAATGGTTTTTTATGAAATTGATAGAGACGTCAGGATTCACTCTTGAAAGCAGCGAGGAAATTTTCTAAGAAATAAAAATATTATGCCACATTCTTCCCTCCAACCTATTGGATTTCATTCTTTCAGTGAAGTATTATTTTTTTTTTAATGTCTTTCTTGGACTGGAGATTTAGCTCAGTGGTTCCACCACCTGCATAGCAAGCACAAGGTCCCTGGTTCGATCCGATCCTGGTAGTCACAAATAATGATGTGATATTGGGCGTGGTGACTCACATCCACCAGCAATCAGCACCACACCCCACAGTGGGCGTGGTGGCTCATGCCGGTAATCCCAGCACTCGGAGGCAGAGGGAGGAGGATTGCTGAGTTCGAGGCTTACCTGGGCTACATAGTGAGTTCAGGGCCAGCCTGAACTACAAAGTGAGATCCAGTCTCAAAAAAAAAAAAAAAAAGTCATTTCCTATAAATGACAGTCAACATGAAATGTCTCCATTTTTTCCATAAACTGATGAGTCATTCTTCTCTTTTCTCATTTTTAAGAGCATACTGGTAAGCATATAACCTCTGAGCTGTCATCGATAATCATTCTCTGCTTCCTCTCTCCCATTCCTCTTTAATGGTATTGATAACTTGCAGGCTATTTTCAGAATTCATTGTGAGATCCAAAGACACAGATCTGAAAAAGCCATGTGGACTACAAAGCATGCACAGTTCTAAATAACATTCTTTGTTTGATCACTCACTCCTACCCCGCTAAGTGTGTCTGTTTCTAGAACTATTTCCCAGTGAATATAACTTCACGTCCCTTTGTTATTGTGCAGTTCTAGAGAATCTGGCTGTATAGTTCCATGTCCCCAAAATGGCCCCTTTGCATACCCAAGACTCTCACCAAGTTAAAAGGACACCGTGAGTGGCCCAAGACTAAAATGGTCTGGATAACTTTCTAAAGGACACTTGGAACTAGGAAATCTAGAGTTATCTGTAGACATTGCCTTCCTGCATGTTTGCTAAACTAGCCATTTCTTAGAATGCTGGTCAAGTTATGAAGCAAATCAAGCTAATGATGGGGCTGCTGTGTAGCTTATTCTATACCTGACTGCACAAGAACTGAGTTTGGAACAGAGTCATGTGGTGTGCTATTGTCCAACCGGATAGAGTGAACATCCTCTGTATCTCTGGCAACTTTCCTATCTGATGCACTACAGCCTGATTCTATCCTGTTTTTAAATCTACAAGCCTCAACGAACCCTATTGTTTGGGTATTTATCGCAATAAACTTTATTTCATTATCTATCTTGAGGTATTTTCTAAACTATTTTGGCAAACTACCCTAATGCCCTATGTACCTAGGCTTCTGAATAAATCACCTACTGCTTACTTGGCTTGCATATGTCAATATCTCCTTTAACTGCCCACTCTGGAAATACTTCTACAATACAGAGAAGGAAAGGCATAGTTTCATTATAGTGGGTTGTAAGTGCCTGTCTCCTGAGGGTTGTAATCTAGAAAGCCATGATGCAGGGGTCACAAATGGGATGCCCATGGAGACAATGAAGCACAAAAATGTGTTTGATATAGTCAATATATTTAATTTAGTAAAAATCTTGAATCATTTTCAGAAGGTGGAAATATTTCTAGTTTATCTGAAAAATTGGAGCATCTTCCAGTGCTACTTTTATCCTCCATCTGTATTCACTTTAGTTGGGGCATAACCCTTCAGCAGAGCCTGATTTCTTTCATCTACCAGGTCACTTACAATGTCCTCACTAAACCTGTGCCCACTGGCAACTACTACTTCCTGTGTGGTTGACTTGCTATTTTCCTTACTAGGCAAATGAAAGACAAGTTAAGAGGGATGCCATGTTTCCAAAAGCGAGACAGATTATTTCACTGTGGAAGAATATTTCTGTGTTTCATGTTCCAGCAAAGTGTCTCTGGATCTTGCATTTCTCATACCTGGACTAGCTCAGGCATTGGCTTTGATTGTTTCCCTCCTTAGGGAGGTCATGCTCCCCCTTATGGACAGGGGTTGTAGATGGTGTGCTATATTTATTCTACCGCCCCCGGAAGGTTGCCCTTTCAGCTGTATCATGCCTCATTGCCTCCATGTTTCCCGAGGGTGATACGTGTTTCTGATCCCAAGCTCTTAGACCACTTATTCTACACTGCTGGCTTCTTGTCTCCACCAAACAGAATGCTGGGCTCTGGGCTCTCTGGAGACTGACTGTGGAACTTTCTCTCTCTTTTTCTTTTACCTCTGAGTCTGTCACACATTCTCTGCCTTGTATGTATAGATACCTTTTGTGTTTTTCATTGCTCTAAATAATATAAATCTATGCTTTGTAGGAGTTTAGCAGTGGATAGTCTAACAAAATTTTGCTGTTTTTTAAAATGTACTTTGTAGTATTTCAAGAAAATCCAAAATAGTAGCCATACAGAAATCCTCAGCCTGATTTTTTTTTAAGTTCAGAAATTGAGTGGAATATATATTGTTTCTCTTTTTCATGGCCTTTTTATTTTCTAAATTATCCATATCACACTTACAATTATTATGGGGGGTGTTGTAGGGTGGGTAGGGGAATGAGAAAAAATGAGAATTACCTCATATTATATACTGGTACAAATTTTCAATATTAAAAGTGATCATGATGCATATATAAAATGTACCAATAAAAAATCAATTTAAAAAAAGAAAATGAAATTGTGACTGAATAGAAGGAAGGTACACTGTATATCTCATTAAATATTATGTTGATAAAAGAATTTAGATTAGCAAATAAGAAGGAAAACATGGGGAAAAGAAAATAATTTTTATTCCCTCCCCCCTTGTATACCTTGTCAAATTCTGACCCATTGGCTATAATCTTTTTAAATCACTGGTTTTATTTTATTTTGGATTTTTAAAATTTTTATCTTCATTGGTACATTGTATATAAACATCATGATCACACTCAGTCTTGGGAATTTATAACAGTATATGACACAATTTAATTCTCATTTTTTCCTGTGTGCCCAGAATACTTTTTCCACTATGGAAGCCCTGAGATGTGTGTGACTGTTGTCTCTGTTTTCTCCATTCCCTGATGGTTGAATCGTGCAGTTCAGGACCCAGTTAGGTCACATGATGGAGTGAAGCAATCAGGGTGTGGGGTGCAGGGTCGCCAAGGACAGCAGTCAGCTTGGCTGTATGAGGACTCAGCAGGACTGCAGGTTTAGCCTAACTTTATCTTGTGACTTTCAAAGTAATATCTAGTTTAGAAATTAGAGGTCTTGACTCTTTTGTGCTGCATTCACAAACACTAGTGTGTTAACCTGGATACGACATGGAAACTGGTCACCTGTTGCTCACAATGAGTCTTTATAAATTAGCTCCTCTAGTCTTCATTTCCAAAGTGTTAGGGGAGAGGAAAGAAAGTCTGTGCTCATCTGGGAAAACTATAGTGTGTACGTTTCAAACAGAATAGTATTAAAATACATTCATCTCTCAGTAATTGCAGGGGATTGGATTTATGGCCCTGCCTCCAAATAACAAAATCTGTGCAGGATCTAATTCCTTATATGAGATGTCATATCAGTTGTATATAACCCATGTATATCCTCCCATATACTTTAAATCACTTCTAAATTAGTGACAAAACCTAATCCAGTTTAAATGTTTTGCAAATAGTTCTTATTTAGGGGCAAATGGTGAAAAAATATTCACATAAGTTCTGTACACATGCATTAAAAAGCAAACAAACAAGAAAAAGACAAACTTCAATCCATGCTTGGCTGGATCCATGGCTATGGATACCAAGAATGGTGAAGACTAGATATAAAAGGCCATTTATTGAGTATTTCATCAGTTAGATCTAGGTATATGTGCCTAAGAGAAGGAAGCCAGAGTTCTTACTCGCCAACAATGGAAACAAGTTTTCTCACTTAACTGAAAAAAATTTAAATGCGAAGCCTCAACAAGCAGGGTTGGGCTATCCAGGCAGGATCATCACCTAAACCCAAGTTACCATTCTTGGGCATCAGGTGCCTCCCTTTCTGCTGTGAAAAGCAGCACTCTGATACACTGCCTGCACTGGTGCAGTGATCCCCTTTGCCACCCAATGCAAAATGGCTTCACCTCTTCCATAATCGGTGTATAGTTCAGAATTTGTTAAAGCTGACCAGTAGATACAGTGTCTGGTACCTGCAGGAAAGACTGATTAAAAAGGTTACCTGGTGGGCCGGAGGGTTAGCTCAGTGGTTCCAGTGCCTGCCTCATAAGCGCAAGGACCTGAGTTCCATCCCCAGTAACCACATATATAATGCTGGGCGTGGAGACTCACGCCCACCAACAATCAACACCGCATACCACAATGCTGGATGTGGTGGCTCACACCTGTAATCCCAGCACTTGGGAGGCAGAGACAGGAAGATTGCTGAGTTCGCGGCGGCTTGCCTGGGCACTATAGTGAGCTCAGGGCCAGCCTGAACTACAACGCGAGACCCTGTCTCAAAAAGCAAAAAAAAAAAGGTTACCTGGCCTCTTAGCTCCTAGAGAGATAGGCTCAGGTGATGTTTTGTGCACTACAGAAATTCCCTAAAGTAAAGAGGTTAGACACCGAGTACCAAAGAGAAAGAGCAATGTCCCCTTGGACTGTCATTTTCATATAATTTGAAGTATAACTGGAAAAAGATGATCGTGTTTTAAATACACACAATTTTTAATCCATGACAATTCTGGTTTTAGAGACATTGGATCAGCTTACTACTTGAAATTTGTTTTAGAAAGATTACCTGGTACAGAGATTGTCACAAGATTTTCTCAGCCACTGTCCACACTACTTCTGGTGTCCCTGGGTCTGTATTTGCCCACAGTCTCTGTTTTTTTTTTTTTTTCCCACATCTACAAGTAGAAAGCTGCTCAGAGGTACTGTGATAATGTCTATGAAGAGAAAGGTAAAAGTACTCTGGGAAGAAGGCAGGATTGGGCCTTGCTGTCCAGAATCAGCCACTGTACAGTTCATCTTCCCTGTCTACTTTCATTCCCACACCTTTTTTCTTCCCTGAAACACTAAACCTGTCCTCCCCTTCCCTGTGGTGACACTGTTTTAAAAGTTTGCAAATTCACAAAAATGACTTTAAAATCCTATAGAACATGTAGCTGAGATTGAAATTTAGGTGGTTGGTTCCCCTCCTAGATTCTGTAGAAATCCCATGACAAATCTGAACCATGCCCAAGGGGTTGTATTACTCCTTGAAGTCAGGAACTGTGTCCTTCATTCTCATCTTGGTGTTCTCCTGGGTTAGGACCCTGCATGGCTCTTGACTAGAAGTGAATGTTTGTGGAATGAGTAATAATGTATCAGTCACCTTTTGCTGATCTTGTGAATGACTTGCAGGTGATGTCAAGGAGGCTACCAAGGGGAACATAAGCCTGATATCTCAGAGCATATCTCAAGAATAGGCAGGGCCGGGAGGATTCAAGACTGCCTCCATCCCAAATCTTCTCTCCAGAGTTGTATTTTTCATAAAACAGATCTTTTCTCTACCCTTCCCACATAATTCCAGGCTTAACAACTCCAGATTAAAAAATCAAAAAATGAAACAAACAAAAGAACTTTGTTTTTATTATGAGCACATATTGGCAGAACACACAGCTTACAGTCATGTTGGGGAGCCAGAATCTGTACATAATACAGCTTGATTCCTTTTCAATCCCCTTCTCCTCCTACACCGCTTCCTTCCCTACTCCTCTATATCCCGTTTCCCCATTTTCATTCTTGTTAATGTCGTTAAACTTGTCTCATATTTATGATATGTAATGTTACATTCATTTAGGTCATTACATTCTTGTACCTGGCATATCTTTATCTTGCCCATTTCCCCTCCGCTTCCCTCTCTTCTCTTACTCATGTTATCTTGGGTCCTTCCCATTTCCCAAAGATACATCTGTTTGTCTCCAATCTGTTTGTCTACCCTTCATTGTGGTCTTTGGTTGTACTTTGCCTTAATCAAATGAAAGATAACTATAGGGTATATAAGCTTGCCTGTATGATTTACTTTACTCAATGTTATATTTTTTGGGTTGGTCCAATTTTTAGTAAATGTCTCAAATTTGTCCTCCCCTTAGCCAAGAAGTATTCCATTATGCCTAGATATGACATTCTCCTTATGCAAATGTCTCTAATGGATAGCTTCTTCCAGGATTCCACTATTGTAAACTTTGCTACTATAAACATTGGTATGTACGTATCACTTAGTATGATGCCTTTAGCTTTTTGGAGAAGACACTTAGAAGGAGAACAGACGACTCATATGGAATTAGTAATTTTTGTTCTTTGAAGATTTTCCCTAATAGTTGTGTTAGCTTATATTCCAACCAACAATGTAGGAGGGTTCCTTTTTCACTGAAAATATGATTGCACTTGTTTTTTTTTTAATTTCATAATGATTACTATTTTTCTGGTATAAGATAGAATCTTAGCATTGTTTAAATTTGCACTTTTCTAACAGTCAGGATTATTAAAGATTTGTCACATATGGATCAGTTATTTGTATTCATTCTTCCGAGAAGTGATTGTCCTTTCACTTGCCTAATTGTTGATTATTTTAGGTAGTCTAGATTTTGTGTTTTTTATATATTCTAGATATCAGTGCTGTTTCTGAGGAATAGGTGACAATTTTTTCCTATCATGTAGGTTCTCTTTACTAATTAATTTGTTTGCTGTGCTGAAGTTTTTAATTTGATGTTATCCCATTTGCTAGTTCTTGCAGTTATTTCTTGTGCAACTATAGTTCTATGGAGAAAATTATTTTCTGTATCTATGATTTCAAGTATTTTACTTATTTTATCTTTCATCCTTTGATTTATAGCTTGACTTTTTGGGTTAGACCACTGGATTATGGGTTGGATTTGTTTTGTCTGTTTGTTTGATCTGATCTGCTATTCTGTATCTTTTGAATGGAAAGTTGAAGCTATAGACATTGAGAGATGTTCTTGAGATATATGGATTATTTACTATCATTCTTTCTCTGTTGGTTGGGGGTTATTTTTTTATTGTCTGTCTAGGTTTTACAGGCTTTTTTTGTTTTTTTGTTTTTTTGTTTTTTGAGACAGGGTTTCGCTTTGTAGTTCAGGATGGCCCTGCGCTCACTATGTAGCCCAGGCATGCTGCCGTGAACTCAGCAATCCTCCGTCTCTGCCTCCCAAGTGCTGGGATTACAGGCATGAGCCACCACACCCAGCACTGTGGTATGTGGTATTGACTGCTGGTGGGCGTGAGTCAACACGCCCAGCATTCTATGTGGTTACCGGGATCAAACTCAGGACCTTGCGCTTGCGAGACAGGCACTGGAACCACTGAGCTAAATCTCTGGCCCAGTTTTACAGTGTTTATCTAGGATATTCTTGAGCATTTCTTGGAATGTTGGTCTCCATCTATTTTGAGGGAAAGTTTTGATGAGTACATTAATTTGAATTGGAAGTTGTTCCCCCCTAGAGCTTAAAATATTTCACTCCAAGCTCTTCTGGCCTATAAGGTTTATGCTTAGAAATCACCAGTAATTCTAATGGATTTAATTTCATATGCATATTTTTTGTTTCTTTCTGCTTTTAATAAAACATTTTTCATTTGATACTTGGAAATTTAAGAAGCATATGTCTTTGTGAGCTTCTGTTTTCATCATGAATAGTTGTTTGATATTCTGGAAGCTTTGATTACTTGTATATTAAAATCTTTTCTCATGTTTGGAAAATTTTCTGCTATGATTTCTGTAAAAATAATAATAATTCAATTTATGGTATCTTCTAGTTTCCCTTGAACTTCAAATAGCTTTAGGTTGGTCTTCATAGTAGCTGGTCATCTAGTAGCTGCTGGTTTGTCTTTCCTTGTTCTGTGTGTGTGTGTGTGTGTGTGTGTGTGTGTGTGTGTTTTCTCTGAGTACTTCATAATTTACCATCTGACAAAGTTCCATTAATAGGGAGCATAGGAACTGGGATTCCCTGAATCAGATTTGAGATGTTACTCCCTGTAGGTAGGAGAGAGGTGCTGGTTACATTAGGTTTAATTGTGGCTCCCTAATAAATGAGTCTTCCTACAGCCTGTGATCTTATTTGGAAGAAGGGTCTTGACATAGGAAACTAAGAATCTCAAAATGAGGTTATCCTAAATTTAATGGACTCTAAATCCAATGATCAGTGTCCTCAGAAGAGAAGGAGAAAAGGCACTTGGAGAAGGTCTTGTGAAAATGGAGGCCCAGGTTAGCATAGTAAATCTAAGTCAAGGAGTGAAAAGTATCATGGTGCTCACCAGAACCCAGGAGAGAAGCAAGGCCCCATTCTCCTTAAGAGCCTCCAGAAGCAATCAACCCTGCTGAGACCTTGAGATTTACATTGTCTGGTTCCAGAACTGTGAAAGAATAAATCTAGGTTTTTAGCTACCAGTTTGTGATACTTATCTCAACCCTAGGAAATTAGTATA